>OOFB01013613.1:27527-41713 GCA_900323305.1 Trachyrincus murrayi | reverse complement strand
GGGAAACCCTGGCCTTTGCTACAGGGTCGGCGCCAGCTTCAGTATTCTGGGCGGGCATTCGGTCTCACATGGAGGGGCACACGAAATCTCTCGTAATAGCCTCGAACAGCTCAACTGCATTACCACCAATCTATCCACACACACACACACACACACACATATCTGCATCGCTATAGCAAACACAAACACAGCACATCGCGGTGACCGTACACGCACACACTAAGAAGAACACTTGCATCATGAAATAATGAGTCACATTTTTTGCAGTAAATATTATTATTATTATTATAAAAAAGTAGAAAGGTGCATATTAAAGGACTTAGGCCAAATAAGCAAATGTCCATGGAAATGTTTAGGGGATCCCACATTTTCCATGACCCAACTTGGGCGGTACTTTTGGACCCGCCGAACTTCTTGTGCAATAAAATGTTTCTGTGTGTAGTTTCACACCATCAAAGGTATGTGTGTGTGTGTGTCCAGGTTTCAGGCCTAGAGGTTAAAGGTCATCCTCCAAACAACTTCTCTAGTAAACTGAAGGGCCCTTTGTTAAAATCACATGAGATAAACTGTTAAAAATGTCATTCAATAAGCTAAACTAAAAATAACTAAAGATAAACTGTTAAAAATGTCATTCAATAAGCTAAACTAAAGATAACTAAAGATAAACTGTTAAAAATGTCATTGAATAAGCGCTTAAAGCAATTGTGTGTTCTTCACTGTATGAAGAAAAATAATATTTGACATTTCCTTCCTTTTTCTCCCATCACCTTTTTCACATTAAAGGGGCAATGTGTAAGATTATTTGTTTAAAACATTCAAAAATGAACTACAATTCTCAACAGAATGGAAAGAAATAACAGTTTTGACATCATGTCAAAGACTTCTATGTATTGTGTTGCAGAGATATTTACTTAAGTTAGCAGCTAGCCCAGCTAGCGCCGGCCCATACCGTCTCGTAATACATCGTCCATCGTCTGCCCTCAGTCCAACGTGAGAGGATGAAGACGTTTCGCTGCCCAGAGGGCGTATTCTAACCTCTTATCAATCATGTCAAAAGTACATGATTGTAATGCTGTAACGCTGGCTCTAACTTACCGGATCACTTGAAGGAGAAAAACATATTTGCACAATTGGTTTTAAGGTGTGGTGATTACAACCAATTAAGGATACTAGGTGGAACAAGGGCATGGTTCTTGTCACTTTGATTATGCACAGTAGGAGGAATGTTCTCCAAGTTCTAGAATTACTTATAGGATGATTGTTTTTTCTTTTCTCGTTCTTCCCGACTGTCTGACCCTCCAGAGATGTCTTTCTGGGTAACTCTTGTCGTGACTTTGATTTACAGTTTGTGGGCGTGTCTAATAAACACCACACCTTTACAACTAATTAGTAAAGCAAATATTACTAATTATGGTAATATCACTAATTCAACTTAATTCAATCAAAAGCCATAGGAAATATTATGATAGTACTACCTTTTACGTATATTCACTCATAGATCAACTCAAGAATCTATTATTCTACATTAAAGAGGTCATGTGTTTCTTTACCTGGTGATTTAAGATAAGCTGGTAAATGAATAAGGGCTTGTGTGCAGTCAGGAGAGCAGCTTTATTCAGATCCACTATACTTCTCTGACTATGACTTCTCTCTGTCTCTTTTAATGACTTCACTTTTGTATAATATGTTAAACACATTATACAGATGTTACCGTGGGGGAGGGGGGCACTGCCCCCCCATTAGCACTGACCCTGCTATAACCTCCACCACCTGATTCCTAGTAAACTAATCTGAAGTTAAATCTGTCTCGTGCATTTGCTCATTCATTTGGAAGCCATGCATGGCAATTGTGTCAATTACCATGCACATAACTACCAACTCCAATGGCAACTTTAAGGCAAGGCACGTTTATTTATATAGCACCATTCAAACACATGACTGTTCATAGTGCTTTGCAAAGGAAGAAATCACATATAAAAACATTAAAATGGCTATCATTGAAAGATAAGAAAAAAAGGTGAAATGTAAAATAAAAGTATAAGATGGTAAAATAAATGTAGTGCAGGCGTACATTTTTATAAAAAAGCTGCAGCGAAACGTTTTGAGCCCTGATTTAAAATAATAAAGTTGTGAGGCAGACCTCACATGTTCTGGAAGTTTGTTCCAGAGCTGTGGTGCATAAAAGGTCAGTCCCTGATGACCTGAGAGCTCCAGTGGGCTCACAAGCAGATCAAAGATGGATTTTGGTCCTCACCCATTTAGTACTTTAAACTAGTAGTAATATTTTGAACTCAATTCTCTGGCAAACAGGAAGCCCGTGCAGTGATCTTATCACTGGAGTAATGTGGTCTGCTTTCTCAGTCTTAGCAGCAGTATTCTGGATGAATTGGAGCTGTCTAACGTTTTTTTAGAGGGACCTGTGAAAACGGCATTACAGTAGTCAAGCCTACTGACAATGAAAGCATGGATGAGTTTTTCCAGGTCTTGTTTAAACATCAACCCTTTAATTCTTGCTATGTTCTTATGGTGACAGTAGGCTGATTTTGTAATGGTCTTTATGTGGCTATTGCGTGAGTATGGTCAGAGTCCACAACTACACCGAGATTTCGGACTTGGCGTAGTTATTTAAGACTCTTTATATCAAACGTTTGACAACGTGTAACATATAAACAGGATAACTACAACAAAGTACTTTTTTTGGATTACGGAGCCAACTCTGAAACCAAATTCTGAAAGTGATTCCTCAGAGATACCCGGTAATTACTGCATTGTTTATTAAAGCACTGACCCTTACAGTGTCTTGGCCATTTGGTTTCCATTATGTAGTGCCCTCGGCGCCTGTCAGCCTGTAGGAAGCCAGGAGTGATTTGGTTTACAGAGATCATATGGCAGGGGATTGGTCCTTGAAGAGCCAGATCTGGTGTATTTCCTATGATTTGAGACATGGTTTATGTTTTCCTGTCATGAAACCAAGTGAACAGCGCTGAACAATTAAACAACATACATAGACATTGTCTTCACACACCTTCTAAATCCCTACCAAGAGAAACGGAGGCTAGAAAAGTCATCTTGTTTCTTATTATTCTCATTAGCATTGAAAGAAACCCATGAGAAATGGCTCGCTGGCAGAAGGAATAAAAGAAGACGCATTTGTCAAGCTCTAGTTTGGCAACACAGCACACGTCACGTCAACGTTGGATGTGTCAGAGAGAGCGACATGTGGAATTGCTTGCTGCTTGTGAAAGCCAAAGTCAATCACATCACATGACCATTGTGTGCATGCTGCCTCTCATGCAGTCCAACAGCGTCACTCTTCATTAACGTGGGCCAAAAATATCATTCACCACTTCCCTTAATATCACTGTATCATTTGAATTCGCCCAACTCCCTGGAAATGTGTCCCAGCTGGAGAAACTTAAAAAAACATGGAGGACGGGTAGAAAATGGGAAATGGTAGTAGGTGCCGTTGAGGAAGGAGACCATGGGAGTGAAGGGGAGAATTGACGGGCTATTTAGACGTGGCACTTCACTTTGCATTAGTGTACAATGTCAGGCCTGGGGGAGCCAAAGTGAGGCCAGATTTCAGGCAATGCTGGTCAGGCCTGGAGCGACGGATCACTTACCTTTGAAAATCAAAGTGAATGGCAAGAGATCTAGTCTGGAGTGGGGCCAAGCATTGGAGGAGGGAAAAGTGTGAAACCTGGAGAAAGGGAGACAGTCATTGAGGAAATCCATTACCAGTGGAGAAGCCAACAGGCTTGAAAGGAGCTGTCTTGTTAAATTGGCTGCCTGATAAAGCTGGTCTTTGGCAGGGGGAGCCACTCAGAGTCACCAGTGGTGACACTAGACCAGGAGAAGAGAGAGGGTCTTATTGATACAAGGGAAATGTCGAGTCACTCGCACATAAAGCGCAGAACACCCAGCAGTGTTTCACAAGGGGGGAAAAAAAGTGGAAAATGGCTGGTTGTTTTTAGTTTTTTTTATCACACTCGCTCAGGCTTCATTAGCTTTTAACTGTGGAGTCACATGTTGGAGACGTGGCCACTGCAGTGTTCATACCTTGGTCACTACCTGTGTTCTTTAATGGCCGTCGTTTGTTAGAAGGTGCTTTAACTTCTTAAAACGTCTTGTTCTAAATGGCACCCTGCAGGCAAACCAAAAAAACACCTGATCAGGTGATCAGGTTCTCTACCTCCTCCTTCGCAGCGTCCAAGCGGGGCTGTCCTCCGCTTTACCCATTGGTCCAAATATTACAGAGTTGCTTGTGTTCTGAAATTGCTGTAGTTGATTGATTTCTGAACCGCTTGGGTTTGTGTGAACGATGAACAAGCAGCAGAACTCGCCTCGCATTTTCTGTCACATCTGTCACCGTCTTTGGCTCACTCCATCCTCCACCCCTTTTGGACAAGGTAGTGATCAACACGTCATAAACTGTGTTTCCTGGCATACATGACTTCTTTTTTCAAAACCGTCTCACATCATTTGAAGTATATGATTTAGACAATATGATGGAGACGTTTTAACAATGATGACAATGATGCTTTAAATCACATTTGTTTAGGATAATCAGATTTACCCTAGGATATAATCTTTCTTTTGAAGGCGTTGTTCCGATGGGTCTGCATCCCAAAAAGGCCCTCTGTGAGAAATGAGAACTTTCTTTAAATACTTTCGATTAAACCGGCATGCATGTAAACGTCTGTTCAAGCGAGGCTCTGTCAAAAGACGTTTCCAGAATAAACCGATTTAAGTCATGTAAGATTGATTAGAGGAGGCACGAGATCTGCTGAGCTTGTTATCGTGCTCTTCCGTAACTTTGCTATGACCTTCTTTATGTCTCCTATGCGTGTGTTTTTTGGATTTTGAGAGATGGGCTTTGGCAGCGCCTCACATGAGCCGGTGTGGCATCAGGTATGGTGGACCTGCCGTCTACGACCACTGACCCCTTAATCGTCTTGGCACACTTAAGCTGCTACTGGTGCTGGAGCCCCCAGTGGATTGGTTTTTAATGCGCTGTATTTTTTTCCCTGTCCTCTAAAGCCCCCACTTTTTATCTTATTCCCGCTGTGTGTCTGAAGCCTCGGTAAAGCTATAAGGCAGTACTCAAAGCCCTCACATCAGGACATCCCAACCAATTCTGTTTAATCACAGCATCACCAACTTTACCTCCGTTTTAATCACTACCATACTGGTTTATCTAAAAAAGGGATAGCAATACAATGCAGATTCAATTCAGTTTAGTTGCAATTCTCTTTGGTTGGGATAATTCAAGCTTTTCTGATTTAAAACTTGATTGTACAACACAGTTTACAAGTTAAACATAAACCATAATGTATATACAATGGAATATACAAAGGAAGGATTGACTGTCAGCATATCAGGACTTATCTTTTGTGATCTTCATCATTGTGTTGTTGGATGTATTTCATCATCAAACGGTATTGTACATCACCTCACTGATGTCCTCCTTGCGTACTATTCTATTCCTTTAAGTATTTACATTAGATTTAGTCATTCAGACTAAAACAGTACAAAGTATCATTCTTTGCGTGCTCAGATACAGTATGTGCGTGGGAAAAAATACACTTCATTGTAATTCATATTTTAGTATTCAGAAGGTAATTTATATTTTGGCGCATTTGGACGTGCATTTGAGAGTGCTCGGGGTAGTCAGCGAACGCCAGGAAAAAAGTCTGTTGTTAGTGATAAGCTGCTAGGCGCCTACTGTCGTGTCACATTATACTGCCAGCACAAAAATATCATATTAGAGAAAAAGTGTGTGTGTGTGTGTGTGTGTGTGTGTGTGTGTGTGTGTGCGTGCGCGTGCGAGTCTGTCTCCCAACAACAACAACAATATTCACACACATAAGTTTGGCCCCGTTTCCTTTGTTTGATTAACCTTTGGATGACTTTCACTGACCTGGCCCAGGTCAGTAAGAGGGTATCTCTGTTCTGTGTCAAAATGTCAGAAATCCTCGCGGCACCTCTGTGGCAGAGGAACGGTACACTGAAAAGGTTTTTATCTGCTCGTTCGGTACAGGTTCATGTTCAAAATACTGCTGTGGATGTAACTATCTACTAAGGGCTCTGGTAAATCAAGGGACTTGCCTGAGAATAAACCACTTTTAAATGATCAAGTCAAAGCACTGGCAAGTGAAAGCAGTTTAAATTTCCAGAGAGTACGAAAACATGGCCTATTATTATATATTTCCAATAAATTTGCCTTATGAAATGCCAGACATAAAATAATTTTAGTATTCTCACAGCTATTATATTTTTTATACTTTTGCTCTCCAGTTTCTCTTTTAGATTTGTGTACACACAAAAGAGAACGCCAGTACTTTTGTTTGTGAGTCACGTTTCTCCAGCCATTACATCAACTACTACACCAGGAAAATGGAATAAAGTACTGACTAGGTAGTAACACCGTTTCCAGTAAAATGACTTATTTAACTGAAAATACAGTTGCCAGGTAGATAAATCAGTGTAAGCTCTTACTGCCACAGCTTAGTCCAATGTACACATAGGGGCTTTAAAAGAGAATGTACAGCGGGTGTAGTTTGGAAAAAACAGCCGTTTAGCGATTTAGTAATGCATTAGTAATTGTGGCTAAGCATTGTGGCTTCCCCTCTGTGTATCATGTAAATTGCTATGCCAGATTTTGTGGGCAATCAAACCTGGTGGAATGCATTTAGATTGAACATTTGAAATTGTTATACAGAAATTGCCAATCTTCTTGTCTCATTTGCTTCTATCAGTAATATAAAAGCATCAAAATTCAACTGACACTGATCGGTAAATGAACCTCTCTTGGGTCCTTCAAGCCACAGTAATTTTTTTTTTCTACAGGAGTATCACAAATGTTATAGTTAATTTCTACAGTACGAATATATAGAAAACGTGTACACACAGACACACACACACGCACACACACACACACACACACACACACGTGCGCGCATACACACACGCGCGCATACACACATGCACACACACACACACACACACACACACACACACACACACACACACACAGTCAAAAGCATGAAAAAGCCCTTAAACAGTGGGCTGGTTGAAATGTGCATTAAAAGTGGCTGTTGGAGCTCTGGAGAATACTGTGTAGGCTGAGAACATTAACAAGATGTGAGAGACTTGGTGATTCAAATGAAAAGTAAGCCAAACACTGCAAAAGGTAAATACATCCAAATAATAGTTCTCAAGGGTATAATTAGGAGAATTTGCGATTCAACAATGAAGTCATAATCAACTGATGAAACTACAACCGATACAGCTAGCTAAAAGTCATATTTAGACCAATGATGAGATCATTTGTGTAAAACTGGATTTTCCTTTTGTGGCTAATGGCCCTGCAGCGACCAAATGTCACCTGAGACCTGTGATGTCACTGGTTATTTTGCGGTATAGCTTGTCTGTGCCCCATTGTTACTGTTAAATAAAATAAAAAAGTGTGTGTGTGTGTGTGTGTGAGCATGTGTGGATGAATGTGTATTTTTTTGTCTCTATGCGTCTGGATGCTGTGTGTGTGTGTGTGTGTGTGTGTGTGTGTGTGTGTGTGTGTGTTAGGGTTGGACATGGTTGTATGTGTAAATGTTGTAATATCCTCAGACATACATTTCCATACACCTTGTATGTTCAAGGTTAAACATTTCATTTATTTTTTTTAAATCTAGTTATTAATGTAATCCCGGTCTTGTTTGTTGGCCTCACGCAATGTTCTCTGGAAAAGACCAGAAACTTCGTGAGATGAAAGGTGTTCCAGATCTGGATGAAGTGGGTTTGGATGAGGCATACCCATACGTTTCACCAGAACAAATAAATCAGATTTATTCATTTATTGAGTGACTTCTTTCTGTATTTATGACCAGCCTTCAGCTATGTAGGATGAGTGAGCTGGGTCACTGGGTCATTCTTAATTGCAGTAAAAGTACGGCCTTTTCTCACCTTTTTCTTTTTCAGAAGCTAAAAGGCTAAGCGAAGGTCACACAGGCAAAGCTGCTTCAGCAGAACCGATGGGGAGTTTTATCTATAGGCGCGAAGGCAGCTGTGCCGTGCTTGCTGCATGGTTCCAGCGTTTAGGCTTATATTTGCTGTTTAGTACCAGAGATTTTCCAATAACCTCTGGCCTGATAAACATAATAATAAATGTGATTTGTATAAATGTGATCTCCATTGCCATATAAACCCTTGAGGACTCTTCAAAATAAAAATCTGTATCTCATGCCAAGAACTTCCAACATGGCAAAAACCCGAGGAATATTTCCTATGCCTTGGATCACCACACACACCACCTCCAAAACTTCATGATGACTCAGGACATCTTTATCGCCAAACACAGTCTTTTACCTTGCAGGGACAAGCCAATCGGAGAGGGTCTCTTTAAACTGGTTGATAAGTCGCAGTTCATATTAATTCCTCAACAGATTAAGCTACAGAGTAATCACTAACCAATTCCATGCTTGTGTATCTGCTAACCATGAAAGAGCCGTAGCAATTCTACGTATTTCGGACTGTAAAGTATAAATAAATAAAGAAATGGCAAGTTTTCTCCAACTGAATTTAGGTGCCAACTCCAAATTAGCCAAATGAAACAGAAATGTGGAAAGGGGTCAGTGGTTTGGACGTAGACTAGTCCAGGAAGAAGCGAATCCGCCGACACTTTAATTATACCCAACCGGTAACTTTAAATTTCTATTTACCTTTCATGGATTATCTAGATGTAATTATGTATTAAGTGTATTTTCAATGTTGACTAGAAATGTTTTATTAGGCACTTGTAACAAGTGGCCATTGATACATTTATCCAGATCTATCCAATCTTGAATGGCACGTTGACTTGTTTATGTTATTTAATACCTGGTGCATGTAAATATAAGGTTTGACTTCTTAGAGATTAGAGATAACAATCATAAACCAAAGGTTTACAGATAAGACCAATATATAATATATAAAACCATTGCATTTGTTCAGGTTTCTTTTTGAGAATATTGATGAAACACCAACATAGATTTAATCTCAGCCAAATCAATCTTGGTCAAGGATCAGCGATAGTCCAGGAGCAGCTCCCACCAAAGCCATTGCTACCATAAGTACAAGTTTGGTTGAGTTTAAGTGTAAATGTCCTTTGCTTACCATTACAAGGCCAGCGACAGGGCGAATAATGCATCCCAGGTGTTGTTCTGTAGCACTTGTTGATTAAGGTTTAGGAAGCGTGTAATTAATAGACAAACTAGTAGTCCGAGAGTCACATTACACGGCGGCATTAATTCACCACAGAGTGGACCATTCATTTACACATTCATCTGTTGCTCAATTATAGCAAATCAAAACATTATGCCTCTACGAGCGTGCCTTGGATGAATAAGGGGAGCAAAGAGCCACAAACATTTATTTTGTGCGTGTGTGTCTGCACCGGAATTTAATTAGCCTTTTAACCTGTGAACCCAGAGCTTCACCCCTGCTGTAAGAAGCAGAATTCATTAAGCTGTTTTCTGCCCCCAGATTTTCACACCACCGCATAGAACATCTGCACCCTGTCATGTATCATCCCATTCATTTCTACTTAATTTGATCCTAATAAGTGCCTACAGGAGGAGCCAGATGTTGCTGCTTCGAATGTGGCAGAGAAAGTTTTGTTTGAGGGGAGTTGTGCTCAGTGCCGTGTGTGGGGAGGGTTGGCGCATCCAATACAAGCCGACACTGTTTGAAATCACTCATTAATATGTAGAATAGTTTGGTGATTTCTTCTTCTCTACATATTGGTTTTTACTTGTGCAGTTGCGCGCAGTGCACACACACACTGAAATCCGTCAGCTTTTGACAAGATCCCTCAGGGTGAAACACGAAAGCTTGCGTTTCAAATGTTCCTGTTTATGAGGGAATCATTAAGCACATATCAAATCACAACAAAAGCTTGTATTTTCTTTAAGTTACTTTATTAATTAGTCATTAGGAGTCTTCTTTCCGACAAAAGCGATGGACTCTCCCGGATGTCTCCGGAGAGATGCTGCCTGTGGTACGTGGCGATGGGCTAGTCACAGTAGTTCTGATCATGTTTTCAGAAACGGGGAACCGCTGTAAACTTCACTGTTAATCAGCACCATATGCCAGCCCTTGGCCTGCATTCTCATCTTGTCATTTCAAGTGGCTCCTAGATATGGCTTCTGACATGCTCTGGATCCGCCAGCCGCCAGCCGCTAGCAGCCAGCCATGTGCTAATGAGGGGAGCGGAGGAGGCTGGAGAGCTCGGTGTACCCCTGAGATACACAGGGGTACACCCGGCACACACGCCAGAAAGCTGGGGCTGTACCACCCCGCCCTTTAGACTAGCCCTCATCCTCCTGTGGAAACTGTGTGTGTGTGTGTGTGTGTGTGTGTGTGTGCGTGTGTGCGTGGGTGTGTGTGTGTGTGTGTGTGTGTGCGTGCGAGCGTGCGTGTGAGTGTGTGTGTCTGTCTGTCTGTCTGTGTGTTTTATGTTAATGCCAGTCTCCTTGACGCCATTCTGAAGCGGATCCTAATATCAGGATTCCTATTCACATTTTGATTCCCTGTTGTTTGCTAAAACGGCTGTATCTGTGTGTCAGCCTTTTCAAAGTCACTGGTGAAAAGCGATACCTCCTGGTCGCAGCTCGAAAGGCATTTGCCTCAGCTGAGCTACAATCAGGTCAACCTAAGTAGCTCCCCTGATTGTAATTAATATTCCTTGTGGGGTGAGCAGGTCAATTGTGTTGTTTTGTCATGGGTTGTTGTTACACGGGGGGGGGGAAGTTGAACTGAGTTGCCTGAGAGGGTCAAAGGGCCATGGCTGAGGAGTCTCGTACAACTTTTGCGTCTGACGGACATCTGCTCCTGCTTAGTGTCCCCGGGTCTGAACAGTGCTGTGTGACCCCAGACACGCTCCACAACTCACTGCTCTGTGAAATGAAGAGGGGGTGTCACGGTGAACGCTCCTCCACTCCTGCAAGTGATACATTCCAGAGGCTATTGTTGCTGTTGCTCAAAATACGGCCACACACTCATGTGCTCGGGTGTACGGCGTAGAAACGGTGTTACAGTGCTTGGAAAACTGCAGCAGAATGACTTCAGATGTGCTGCTGAATGACAGCTCTGGCACTTCCATCTCCTCCAAAAGGCTGTTTGCACTTGGTCCCCGACCAAGCCTGTCTCCGTCTCTCCCTCTCAGGCACTGTTGTCATCTGAAGTGACTGCAGTTTAGTGTCTCTGTCAGCTGACGGGTTTCTCATTGTTTTACACGCTCGCACACCAGGCCTGGGAGAGGGAACACGGGCCCCTCAGGCAAAGAGTGTGTCAGCCAGCTTTGTTCTGCTACAGGATGCCAGGGTTCCCTCAGCTGCTGCTGCTGCTGCTGCTTGCTTGGCTCCCTTCTTGCCTTACTGGGGAAGTCAAGGAGATTAAATGGAACATCCTGAATTGCATACTTCCTAATGCACAGTGACATCCACACTCGGGGGCGACTGTAGGCATGCCTCCACAGAGGAGCAGAGACAAAACAAACAGCACTGCCGTTGCTTCTGGGAAGCAACCAAGACTCAGTGTACAGCACACAGTTTGACACAAGTGTGCGTTTTCATATGATTTTTAATTTTCTATGCTTTTGGCATATTAATCTATGCTTTACTCAGATGTTTACAGGATTTTATCTACTCATGTACTGTATGTGTTGATGATATAGATTGACTTTGCTTGTTTGTCCCATCAAATAGTGTGTGATAAAGAAATTGCTTATTGTAGACAGTTCATATGAATTATGGAAGACAGACAGCTCATGAATCTGTCCAGGGAACCTAGGAACCAAGGACATATGGACGGGGCCGTTCATTCAACATTTATCTAGTAGGCAAGATTAAAAAAAAACAAAGCTTTAGTCGATACTCAGGATACTTAAATCAACATCAATTAAATATCAATTACGTCAAACAACTAAACCTGTCCGTCATACGGACAGCCATGTAGCCACACATCTCCATGAAACACAACATGATACATGTGTACATGTGGAGGGTGGGCAATACTGATGGACACAACAACATTGAAATAAAGGGACGGAGATATGACATGGAAAATATAAATGTCTGAAACGGTCATTATTATTTCATACAAATGCCTTTTCTTCGCTTGAAAAATGGAAGCAGCGATGGCAGCACCAACGCTGCACATGTGAAAACAAGCCCTGGGACCACAGATGATTTAAGTGGGATAGCAGAGCATATGCAAAAAAAAACACATGTGTAACAGCCAGCAGTAAACAGTGAATATGTGGTAAACTTGGCATGACACTGGCATTTCTTTAGAGCACAGCCAATTTGTGTTAAATAGAGAGAGAGCACAGCTCACGCCTTTATTATTTTGGTGTGTGGAGAGGCCAAAGTTTCTACTGAAACGCTGTTTGGATTCCCCAAAGTAAAGCTGTAATGGCAACGTTTGCAATGCTACAGACAAAAGCATCGCTAATCTATAACACCAAGAAAAACGTATTGATAAGCACTATGTTTAAATGTAGAACTAGATGCTCTTAGTCTCTTGAATTTCTTTGGATAAAAGCATCTCCTAAATGATAAAGCATTGTATTTTTTGTATTATTTATTGTTTTACTTAAATCACTGACATGTTCTTATGGGAAATTGTGCAAACATTCTGTTGAAAAGTTAGATATGAAGGAGTTTAGGAGGGAATCTACCGGTTAAATGTAAAAGGCCTATTTTCTCTAGATTTATTTTTGCCAGCATCAGCTGCCACCAACCGATGCCAGGTGAAATCTTTTTTTTCTCATCGCAACATTTAAATAATCAATACATTTTAAGTTGAAGGGCTTCCCAGCTTATATATGATCAAAACCTAGTTTCAACATTTGCAGTTACAAATAGTTTAATCCCAAGCAGCTGACTGTGACTACATTATGATAATTACAAAGTTGTGTTTTTTAAAAGCCTGTTCCACAAGCTTTTCAGCTTTTTATGATTCAAAACCCCACTCTAATTAGGTATGCTTATTGGTTACACAACGATGCAACACCCTTCAACCATCAACCATGAATGGATGCATTTGCATGTGTTGCTGTATTCTTTAGCTATTAATTCACTGACCATCAGTACATAGAAATAAATAAGAAGCTTTTTTTTTTTGCCTGTGTAGCATTCTAACATCAGCGATGCCTTTGATCTGTGCTCCTTGATCTATGGGGCTCATGGTGTCATATCCCCTGTGATGTGCTGGATTAATTAGGTGGAACGGCTATTTATCCCCTAAAATCATAATACTAATTTACCCAATGCAACGTGCTGTCTCTGTGGGTGGCACAAGTGGGTACAGCTACTATTAAAAATGTTTAGCTCCCATGTCTGCCAACCGACGAGTTCTGCCGCTAAATTAATCACAAATCGGCTAAGAATTTCTGCATCCAGAGACAGCAATTATTAATATAATCAAGTATATTTCACATTTCACTTCACATATAGTCAACAAATGTTAGATCTTTTAAAAAAAAATAGCATTTTAAAAGGAAAAAACTTTTGGTGTTTTTCTCTCTTGTATATCAATAGGGTTATATTAATTGATAAACATGCAGTTGAAAGTCTGTAAAAGGGGGGAAGGACAGTGTGTGTGTGTGTGTGTGTGTGTGTGTGTGTGTGTGTGTGTGTGTGTGTGTGTGTGTGTGTGTGTGTGTGTGTGTGTGTGTCTGTGTGTGTATGTGTGTGTGTCTGTGTGTGTGAGTGAGACAGAGACAGAAAAAGACAGAGAGAGAGCGAGAGAGAGAGAGCGAGAGAGAGAAAGAGAGAGAGAGAGCGAGAGAGAGAGAGAGAGAGAGAGAAAGAGAGAGAGAGAGAGAGAGACTAAAGGAAATGAGAGTTTGGCCAAATTCTCAATACATTTGCTACAGCATCTTAAAATCAAAATCATGTAATGGAATAACTGCTGTAAAATGCAACACAGACAGACAGACAGACAGACAGACAGACATACACACACACACACACACACACACACACACACACACACACACACACACACACACACACAGTAAGAGAAAGAGAAGCAGAGAGGAGGTACCGGAGGAGGCGGCGGCTGACACTTCCTCAATTAAACATTTAAAAAAAGGCAAATATATAGACATGATTACAAGCCACTCATGAAGGATGCTTGTTTCAAGT
>OOFB01013602.1:3290-13597 GCA_900323305.1 Trachyrincus murrayi | reverse complement strand
TCTCCCCTGCCTACTCATCACCCCCACCAACCCCCTCTCCACTGCCTACTCCTCACTCCCACCAACCCCCGCCCATCGCTCGCTGGGCCCAGGCACTGTCCGTGTGAAAGGATGTGTGTGTGTGTGTGTGTGTGTGTGTGTGTGTGTCTGTGTCTGTGTCTGTGTGTGTCTGTTATGACGTCAGGGGCCCGCCAACGGTCTTAGCGACCAGAGCAGCAGGGAGGGGGCGGCGGAGGGGTCAACCGCTTCAGAATGTGTCATTGTGGTGTGGGGAATTAAAGATGAACATTGTCTGCCTTTTTAAATTATAATGACCGTCTTGTTATAAACTAGCGCTTGTGTGCATTTGAAAGGATAGCTGGGGTTGTACTAATAACTAACATGTTGTTTATGAAGACAAGATGTGAATTGGAAAACCTTTTTCTTTGTCTTTGCCCAAAGCACCTGTTTCCTAATGGGACCACTAAAACAACTCAAACGAATGTTTGAACCAACGAGACTGATTGCCACCATCGTCATGCTGGTAAATACATTTTCTTACTCATTCATTTGGCCTTTTAATTGAGCATCTACTCAACCCTACATTGAGGTTCACTCCTTTTGTCTTATCAGTGCTACTTACGGTAAATTCGGTTATCTATTTTGGCAGGCTATTTTATATATATGTATATGTATGTGCTTGGTGAAGTCTACAATTGCATTGTAACTGTGAAACTAAAAATCAAGCAACCTATAGTTGGTAAATGTAATGACTGAAAACAATGACTGTTGCTAACGTAGGTTAGCCGGCGGTATACAATCACCATACAATTCACATACTCCACTTCTCCCTCTTCATGTAAAATGGCGGCTGAATGACTTTGCCAGCATTTATAACAAACCAGCTTGCCTGGTGTGAAGAAATTGAGTTGGATGCACTTTCCTCTAAAAATGCAGAGGAAAACACATCCGAGGTGCGTTAAAAGCATGTGGAAATGTAATAACAGATCTGCATTGCTAGGTTACTGATGCGCACGTCCACATTGTCTTAGTGTCCACACACACACGTGTTCCTGACTGCATTCCTGGGCCCTCATGTCACTCTCATGTCACTCTCATGAGCATTTGCATGTTGTCATGGAAACCGAGCACTCCACCCTGACTCAACTTTGTCTCCACAATGGAGCCGATAATGGACACTTGGATACTGAACAACGGATCCTATTGTTTGTATAATAATACTTCAGAGACGGCTGTCCTCCATGGTTTGAATGGACGGGGGGGGGATATTCCACTAAATTGCAGTCTTTAAATATATTAGCGCCACCATAATGATGAGAAAGGTTGCATGTTGACCGGTGTAGCAGAGATTCCCGATGGAGACGTATTTTAATGCAAGGCGTGACTGCAGACATCATCAAGCTAGATGGTACTTGGTCGGACCAGACAAAAGAAATTTCAAGAAATTTAAATTAGACAAAGCAAATAATATTATAATAATAATAATTGTACCACTGTATTGCTTTGTGTCTATTTGAGTCCCCAGCCAGATGTAATGCATTTGAATGGCGTTTTGGTTTTCATCAGGGTACGATCACAGTCCTCTGGCACTGCTCCTACATGAGGAGATAGACAATTATATACTTTGCTTAAAATATTGTTCACACACAAATGTAACAATGTCTTTAGTAACCGTGTCATTGTATTTTGAAAAATACTCTGTGGTTTAATTAGTACTTGTTTTGTATCTCTTTTTGCACTTTGAGAGCCATGCACCGTTGTAGTGAGGAGAACTCACACCGAAACAGTCTGGTAGTTAGAAAGAACAAACTAACCCTAACACTTTTCATTCCCCAGCTCTGCCTTGTCTTAACACTATGTGCTGCTTTTTGGGTAAGTAGACCACACATCGACCAGCGGTATTATCCCATATCAAGAAGCAATGTCATATAATGTCTCATCGAACCGTTCTGTCTTTCTATTGTATAGTGGAAAAAAAATCTACTGGCCATCATCTTCTGTATTTTGCAGTTTTTGGCAATGACATGGTAAGCTCCGTCCACCAGCCTCAGCCCTCTCTCTACTACCATGCCACGGTTGGCAAAACGGCTCTTATCTCTCACACCTATTCTAATAGAGGCATATTCACACAAGTGGGATTAGGCCATTGGGCCAGCTGCCTCTACGGCCTAACCCTAACCCATGCCAATAAGGTTGACGTGAGCCAGCTGATGTCCAACTAAGCTGATTTATTGCCGTGGGCACGTGCTGAGCCAAATCCTGAACACTTAACTGACAACTGCGTTTTGGGGTGGCTAGGGAATTGGATGTTTAAGTTAAGGTGTGGGCAATAGTTTAGTTGTGGTATCTTGTTATTGTCAAAACAAAATGTAACATTTTTTTAAAATGTGTAATTTTTTTTACACGTATACAAAAATCATAGTATAATATGAGCAATTTGAATAGATTGTGTTCTGCCTATGTTTTTGCTGGCCAATTAACCTGTCCAATCAGAGGGGTTGGTCGGTAGTGAGACCTCCGGGCAGACTCTAGGCTTCCTGGCAGATTAGCCTTGAGGTGAACTCAGGACTGAAGGTGAAGAATAACCACGGCTGTAGCCTAGGTCACAGGTCACTCAATCCTGGTGTGTCTGGCTTGTTGGCCCCACCTGTAGTTTGACCCCATGTGGGGGTAAGGTCGCCACATAGATTCTAAAATGTCCTTTCGGTCATCTTTTGTTTGCATGTCAGCCCTTGTGTGTTCTTTTAAATCTGAGTCTATTTGCACAGGACTGAGCTAGGAACTGTGTCCATGGGACTGGACCCCCCAGCAGGTCAGGAGGCATAGAAACCAAAACATATGGCCCATACCACCGGAGCCACCCAATGCTAAAACTAAAAGACCACATGGCATGGGAACCTTTCTTCCTTGATGGCTAATTTTCTAATTGTGACACATTCCAACAAATATTGATGGAATACCATTGGAGCATCTTTAATTACTCCTGCTATGGCAAATCAAATCACCTGGGATCAATACGTCATAGTGTCATAGAACGTCCTTTCACTCGGTCTTCAACGTGCTGGTTCTCGTCTGCGGTCCAGCGGCGTGCCGGTCAGAGGAGCCGTTCTGGCTGAGTGAGGGCAAATGAGATTGTAATCATTCCCTAGAAAGACCCTGTAGCTAATCATCCGGCTTCTGCCGTGAATTCCTCACATATTTGAAATGTTTCAGATTCTGGACCAGGTGCCTTCTGCAGCCCTGTAAGACTGTTGAATCAAATGTTTCAGATTCTGGACCAGGTGCCTTCTGCAGCCCTGTAAGACTGTTGAATCAACTGTTTCAGATTCTGGACCAGGTGCCTTCTGCAGCCCTGTAAGACTGTTGAATCAAATGTTTTGGACACGTCTGTCATGGCCCGGTCCAGAAATGTTAAAGTTGCTTGAATGAGATCTTCTTGATACCTTGAATAATGTTGATGTCTTTCAGGGTGAAATATAACATATTTATAATGTAAAGATACATTTCTATTCTGTACAACAACCTTTAATTGAAAGAGAATCAAATCAACTCAAATGTTGATTTGATTCAACATTTGAGTTGATTGTGTGTGGGATATACAATTAAAGCGAGCGAAGATATGCATTATATTGACTGTCAATTGAACTTAATTGTGTATATTTTGTTACAAAGCAGCCAATCTATATTTCTTTGACTTCTCACAATCTTTCTTCTTTCTCTTCAGGTATGGCATTTCGTACATTCCATTTGCCAGGTAAGAAAGCAGTCGGAAATGCATCTTATATGTGTGTGTAATGTCAAAGGCAAAGGTCGTTTTAATCCAACTACTGCGTTAGTCCACATGTTTTGCTGCATAGCTAAGCTGTACACACACACACACACACACACACTATCACTACTTGTTTGTTTCCTTTTTTATTTTTTGAGAGAGATGACGATGAAGCGACCCCTAGCATAAAAACATGTTTTGATTTACCTCGAGGCTGCTGTTTGGCTCCACCATATGGCATTAATCCCTCCCCTCTCCGTGGCACACAAATGGGAGCTTGTTGTTTCACATGGTCCTGGTGGAGCCGCCGGATGCCCTTCACTTGATGTATTACCGTGTCTATAATGCACTTATGACTATGAAGTACCACAAAATGGATCACTCCCTTGAGATTTGGCTGGACTAGTAATGCTCGTAGGAAGATAATAAATATTAGGTTTAAATCAGGGGGTTTAGGTGATATGTCTACACATAGGAGACAACCTTACAGCACCAACAGAAACACAACATTTTGTTGTTTCAAAATCTCCCCCAAGACTCGTCATTGGGTTGACGTTATTGATTGCTCAGTTTCATTTTTACACAAAGCCATATGCTGCAGCACCACAGCCCCAGAGCCAAGTGCCAAATGGAGAGGGGGCGGGGCTAGGGATGTTGTTTTCCAGCTGTAGACTGGGCTCTCTCCCTCTCTCTCCCTCTCTCCTGGTGATGTTCCGATGCCCCCTAGGTTTACCTCCACCCAACCTTCTCCAAAGAAAATTGCCGTGTGTATTTAGGCAACTTGATAATCCGTCCTGACAGCTGAGACGCCCCACAGCTTTAACACCACCGCCCCTCCAACCCCACCCACCCACCCTAAACCTGACAATAACACAGGCCAGACAACAAAGACGTGCCAAACCGAAACCTGGTGTGTGATTTTTTTAAATTTAAATAATAATATAATTTTGACATGACGTTGTTGTCCATCAACACAGTAATCCTAATCCTCTTTAATCCATTTTGTAATTAGTTTGGGATTGGATTATTTAGTGTGTTTTGAGACGGAAGTTACGTATTTTCAAACTGTTGCGCTGGGTGTTTATTAATGGCTATCTGGTCAGCCGGCCACATGGCGATCTGGTCAGCCGGCCACATGGCTATCTCGTCAACCGGCCACATGGCTATCTGGTTAGCCGGCCACATGGCTATCTGGTTAGCCGGCCACATGGCTATCTGGTCAGCCGGCCACATGGCTATCTGGTCAGCCGGCCACATGGGTATCTGGTTAGCCGGGCCACATGACTATCTGGTTAGCCGGGCCACATGGCTATCTGGTCAGCCGGCCACATGGTTATCTGGTTAGCCGTCCACATGGCTATCTGGTTAGCCGGCCACATGGCTATCTGGTTAGCCAGCCACATGGCACCCGCAGCTGCCCGCTTTGGCTGGCAGAGCAGCAAGGCAAACCCTCCCTGCTTTTAGTACACAGCAGTAGGGTGAGGAGGAGTGCTCTCATCAGCAAAGGAAGCTGATGAGAGCACTCCTGATAAGGAGTTATCATTTATTCACGCAGCTAATTCAGAAGCCAACCAAAAAAAAAGAAAAACGACGAGCATCCGCTTTGGCTATGAAAGCAAGCGTGTGGGTGCTTGCATGCTTGGTAGCAAATGAGGACAGGTGTGTGTGTGGGTGTGTGGGGGTATGAATGAGGGGAGGTAGATGAATCGTAGCAAAGCGGATGGTGGGGGAGTGATCTTATCAACCAACCCTCTCTCTTTTTCTCTCTCCATCTGAAGCCGGGCTGTGATCCCCCTCCCCCCCCCCCACACACACACACACACACACACCTCGTCTCTCTTTTCACCTTGCCAGTGCTCACGCCTCCTCCACACAGAATTTGAGGGCAGCGGCAGGAGGCAAAAGAAAAGTCTGCATAGCAACACGCCGCTAGCGGTGAAGCGGCGGTCCGTGGTGGGCCAGGAGGTTTTCTGTTGGTTGCCGTGGCGACCGGCGTGTATTGCATCACCCCTCAACAACAGGCAGTACCTGGACAGTGATGGTTAGGAAGCCACCGCCGCTTTCTAGGCATGTGGTGACTTCCCCTTCCTCAGTCAAAACACACTTGGTCATTCATAATGAGCCCCACCCCAAGCCAGCCAATAACAAGGAGACCCACCCCAAGCCAGCCAATAACAAGGACACCCACCCCAAGCCAGCCAATAACAAGGACACCCACCCCAAGCCAGCCAATAACAAGGAGAGATGTCGTGTTGTTACGTACGCCTCACTGGAACGCCGTATGGTATGCGTTTTAAACAGCCATTTCAAGTCAGGTTTATTTCACCTTTTTTCCCTTTTGTTTTGTTTTCTTCACAGAGATGCTGTGATGAAATGCTTTACAACCTGCCTGAGTTAAATCGTCGAGGATTTTCCTGAGGACGCCAGTTCTAATATGTATGCTGCATACATATGGACTTTGTATTATAGAATTATTTTTCTTTTTGCAAATCCTTTATCTTAAAATTCTTAACTTTACTGTGAGTTCTTACTTAAGTCACTGAATTAGGAAATATAACCACGCCTGCAATCATGATATAACACTTTCTGACCAATGTATTCATCTTGGCATAAGATTAGAGTGGTTTTAACACTTATATTTATTTATATGCTTGTTTTCTTTAGCATTTTATTCATTTGCAGTGCAGGGACATTACTTTGAATGTTGCTATGCATTTTTTGGCATAATTTTGTTTCACAAAAAAGCTTTTGTCAGTGTTTGATCAAGATGTATATACTATAACTGGGAGTCAATATTTCCCCATTCATGGTGCAATATACATTATGTTTTGACCACTACTTATGCACACACACATATATGAAAGAAGTGTTGCTTAGTACGTCATTGAAAGATAAAACTATTAAAAGAGGGTAGACCAGGATCTACTATTCCATCTTCTACAACGTTCTTTTCGGTGATTGTGCCACTGCTTTGCAGATTAAACACATGCATCGTTTCAGAAACACAGTGAGGTTGTCCTCAGATGCCAAGAACGTTATTTTTTTTCCCCCAGCACTCCTTTGTATGTGTACATCAATAAAACTCACCTCACCCTAGCTCCTACCCGAGAGGGGCGTAATCTAATTATTATTTTAGTTAGTTTTCTAATCGTATGTCATACGTATGAATAACCCAGTTCTTTCTGCTTTCGTAAGCAACGTGATATGGATGTGACCCAATAACCCAAGATGCCACAGCACCCGGTTTCCCCTGTATCGCTTCGGCATGAGCGCACAGCCTCTGAGGATGCGGTTGTCATGACAACCCCAGGAAGATTCATAACCCCCTCTCCCACCCCATCATCGGTGTTCCCAGCACATGACACACTTTCCATTATGCTAATGAGATACAGAGATTCTCTACTGCTATACCGGAGAACAAGCTAAGATTTCACCCAGGGTCTCGGGTACATTCTTGACCTCCCGCCACTGTTAGTGTTCCAGCTAGCAATGGATTATGAAGCTATAGCCATTTATCCTTTTTGTTCTGCACGTGAACCAAAGACTCCAACACATGTGTTAGCCCCCGGTCTTAAACATGGTCTTTATTTTTGTCTACCTCCAGGATTTTCTTCAACATTCACCAAATCTTGTTATGGAATCCCCCCCCCCTAGCAGGTTGTATAATGTGATGGTGGATTAGCATAGACAAAATCTCCTTTCCGTGGTACTTGTTCAACTTGCTGACAAATTCTCAGTTCACCATATTAGCATCCAAGTAATCGGAAGGGATCAAATTATTCTGCGACTATTCCAGAAGTGGGAATGGATTCGTTTTTTGTTTTCCCTCCAACAACAACGACGAGTTGGAAGCTCTAGTTTTTTTCCTGAGGATCACGGCATAAAGAGAATACAGAAGAAGATAAGTCATTTTACCCACTGCAATCTGTTGGAGTAGACTACAAGTGACTTACTCAGATATGCGTTGGTTGCTTTAATTAAGTAGTAGTAGTATTCATACTCTACAAACATAAACTAATATAGCCAAGTAAGCCTCATCGTTAGTAGGTTATGGGAAATATGTAGGCCTAGTAAAATAATGTTTAATGTCACCAATGTCACCAGACCTACAACATCACAGGAACAGTTCTGTACAGGCCTATGGAGATGGTGTAGCTTTAGGCTGAAGGAAGCTAGATATCTAACGCACAGATCGTTGAATGAAAGCAATCTAACAAACATAACTAACATTATTAGATTTAATAAAGCCTTTAATGGTTATTATTTGTGTTCATGAAAGGAAAAACCATCGAGCAAAACGATCCATCGGAATTTCAAATAAACATTACGGCTATATTCGTCAAAGTAATTAAATGGCATCCCGGGTGCCGTGTGTGTGTGGCTTTGTTCCGCTGCTTGCATATCTTGGCCACGCCCTCTAACCAACGCTATAAAAGAGCAGACGGGCAGCAGCAACGTTCAGTTGAGTTCCAGTGAACAACAAGTTGAGTTCCAGTGTTGAGTTCCAGTGAACGACAGGTTGAGTTTCAGTGAACAGGTGCAGTGAGGTCGGATGATGCCCGTTGAGCTCTTCGTTGCTTTGTATAGACCTGTGCGATTTTCAGCTGCACTTTACATTTCACTCCTCGACTCTTTTCATTCATAAGAATGCCCTTTCCACCGATTAACCTCCATCAACGGATCACGTCACCTGGTCGGGATCTATTTAGAAAAAAGAAGACCCAGGTCGTCCCTCCTCAGACCGCAGCGGTCCCACACAACCCGGGAGACAAGGAGAAGGTCACGAGGTCCTGGCCATCGGCACATCTAAGGAGTTTATCCCGGAAGTCTTCACAACATCAGAAGACTAAAAGCCCCACCCGGAAGGAGGACCGGGGCGAGCGCTCGTGGCTTCCCGCGTCCGTGTCCCAGGACTCGTGCGGCGTCGTTACGCGCTCGAGCTCCGTGGAGTCGACCGCTCCGCGGGGGGGCGAGCCGCCCTCGCGCGGCTCCCCCGGGGAGAAGGACATCCGGTTCAGCTTGAGTCTGACGCCCGAAGCCGTCCTGGTGATCCAGAAACGGAATCTAGAAAAGCAAATGATCGCCAAGCAACAGAAGTGCTGCGTCTCCGCGGATCTAAGACACCGGCGGGTCTTCCCGTCCAGGAGGACGCCCGGAGGGTCCAGGACCCCAGCGGGGAGGGTCGAGGACCGGCAGGACATCACGGACATCCTGAAGATCTCACTACTGAACGACCGGTACAAGTACGACGACGTGGAGTACGAGGAAGAGGACGCAGACGTGGACGAGACGGTGGTCCTGAGGTGCAAGGAGTGGCTGGAAGGAGTCGAGAGCGCCGCTGCGTTTGGAAAAGTCGACAAACGTCCTGCCCTCCCTCACCTTAAAGGTTGTCTTTAAACAACTTAACATGTTGATAACACACTCTTTAAACAACTTAACATGCTGATAACACACTTTTTAAACAACTTAACATGTTGATAACACACTCTTTAAACAACTTAACATGCTGATAACACTGTTGTTGTGTTGTTGACTCTTTAAATAACCTGACAAGGAGCCAATACTGAAGATTCACTCAAGGGAAGTGAGAGTACAGCCTATGCCTATTCAATGAAGTACCTTTAATATTCTCTTCCTGTTTGCACATCACGTCATTTGTTTGTTTTTGTTAGTTTTTGTTATTTTTTGTTTGTTTTTTAACCGCGCGCCTGAATGAAGAAGAAGGAATGTGCGCGCGGAGCTCGTTTCTTTGTCTCGCGAGAACAATGGCTGTCAAGGCAACAGGGTTTTGATGGCCACCGTTTGGAACTAAAATGTTATTTCTCATATGGAGCACTTCTTTATACCTTTTGTACAGTATTTAACATTTGTGAAATATTTGTACCACTGTTTTGTGAGATGACACTTTTATGCCAATTGAAGTAAAAAAAAAATATATATACAAATCCAATTTGAATGACTCATTTCAAAATGTAGGTAGGCCTATATCATATTTTAGATAGGATGCTGCCGGTTAATGTTGCTGTCCAGTCTCCCCTTTTGATCCTTTGACGCTAACTATACGGTCCTGTGGGTGTTACCTTGCTAAGCGTCTTAGATTTCCTGCTAAGCAGGGTTTGGCCAGGTAACTCACCTAAAGGTGTAACAGACACACCTGGCATACAACATGGCGCACAAAGATGAACCACTTCATCTTCAACTACAGTCTGGATCCATGCAGCCTGTGTCCAACTATCGTATGATCAATAAATAATTAGTTGAGCATCCATGTTTTACTGCTATACTCTGATAGCACATATTCTAAACAGAGACATTATTATTATTATAATGCATTATTAGTAATAGTAATAATGCATTACATTATTACTAAAACTAGTACTATAGGCCGTGTGTGTGTGTGTGTGTGTGTGTGTGTGTGTGTGTGTGTGTGTGTGTGTGTGTGTGTGTGTGTGTGTGTGTGTGTGTGTGTGTGTGTGTGTGTGTGTGTGTGTGTGTGTGTGTGTGTGTGTGAGTGTGTGTGGGAGGGCGAGAGAGGATT
>OOFB01013586.1:6888-17442 GCA_900323305.1 Trachyrincus murrayi | reverse complement strand
ACCCCCCCTCTCGCCGTTTTGCGAAATGATAATTGAAACATTAATAGGGCGTTAATAGGATGCGTGGCCCGCTAACCTTTGATATAAATCTTGCCATAATGGCGGAAATTCATCCTGACCAACATGAATCACAAGTAATTAATATGCATAGACAAGCTCCATTTTGTGAATTACAAGTATGACTGTGGAATTGCAAATACGTTTTGACTCGGGGGGCAATTTGATGAAATATAGAATAGAATTAGGCTTCTACCCAAAAAAAATATGTTGTACTATTATGTTACACAGTCAATTTGTAATTGCAATTCTGAAGCAATTTTTTTCTTGCAAATTATTTCTGAATATATATGGTTGACCTTAAAAAGTCCCCGGTAGCCCTGGGTTGATTAGAGTTTGTTACAGAGACCCAGGGGTCTAAACTCTATTATAACAGCATGAGTCATTTATATGAGTGGGGCAGGGCTGGCATTACGCTCCCCCCCACCCCCACCCCCTCCCCCCCTCCAGCCCAGGAGGGAGAGAGAGAGAGAGAGCGGGAGAGGGAGCTGGAAGAAACAGGATCCTCCTTGTAGACTAATGGACATGTTGTTGATGTGTGCATTTTCAGAGCAGCAACGTCCATGTTGGCTCCACCAGGAGCTACAGAGGGAATGGCAAATTAATTATAGAAATTAAGCCGACCTCCTCCTCCTCCTCCTCCTGCTCCTTATCGGAGAGGGCAGGTGAGGCGACTGGTGGGTTCATTTCCCCTCTATGGATCACCGGCCCCATGAGTGTGGGCTGCTCCACTGAACTTTTCTTCTAGGGTTTCGCTTGCAATCAATCCATGCTAACTTACTCAAAGGAGGAGATGTGAAATGCAATGGGCGAGGTAAAAGATGGGGGAGGGGGGGGGGAGGGCCACACGGTGAGTACATTTCTGGAGGAAATGGGGGGGGGAGGCTGGAGATAGTTGTGGAGAACAAGTTCCAGCCTTCGCTTTTAACTGATTTCATAGCTTTCAAAGATCTCCCGAGATCCATCAGCCCCTCTGATCAATCGATATGACTCTAAAGTGGGATATAGTGTCATCATATGTCCGGATAACGACATTACGCTGTTGCCTACAAAACCGGGTTACCTACCAACCAAGTGAGCACATCAACAATCAATGTGTGAAGTGCAGTATTTTAGGAGCCGGCTTGGAATGTTAAATGCCTGAGAAACGACATCTAGGACCCACTAGCAAATGAAAAGAGCACTGCCATTAGAGACAGACGGATCCGGGGTAGTATTCCCAAAGGTCTACTTGGGAACCGTGGCAAACAGCAGCAGTGAGTGCATGTAATATTAATGCAGAAGTGGGCTAGGCTAAAATAAAACTGTTTTCTCTCTTCTCATTTACCCAATTGCCTTCATTAACAGCTACTCTTGCAGTTTTCAAGAAAAGTTTTTCAACATGCCCATCACATTATCGATGATATCGGCAGGTAGATTATATGAATCAAGGCATGTCTTCAAAATAGATCATTGTGATTGGTTAGGTTGCAGCCGAGCGTATTAGTGTGGCCTCATGCACACATGATCTATCTTTTCCTCAGTAATTAATATGCCATTGTAGAGTCACTTCAGGACAAACGTTATCAAATACCTGCGTAGTTATATATATACTTTCAATCAAAACACAGAATCAAAGAGGTGGACATTTAATAGTTTTAATTGTAAGCTGCTGTATACATTCAGTGATTAATCCGATTTTCATGTTGCCAGAAGCCATGGGTGAGACAAGCAAAAAACATTCAGCTACAAAATCTAGTTTGTTGTATGCATTTTGCACCCCCACCCCCTCTCTTCAGTCACATGTTTCCACATTGTACATTATTATTCACTGCAAAAGCATCAGAGAAAAAACCACACCGCTCAATGTGCAGTATGGTTCTTCCCCTCGCGTTCAGATGCATGATTCAAACCCCAGTCAGTTGGTGCGGTGTCTGTGGAGATTTGAGGTGATCCCTGCTTCTGCCAGTTCTGCTCACAACCCTCTAACATCTAATATCCACTGAGAGCACACATGGTACAAGATGGAGGCTGGGGGGGAGAGGATTCCCAGCTGAAGTCTCCACACTAATACCCACAGTCTAGTTCCAGCCCCGACAAGGAGTTTAGTTTGTTTTTTTATGTGGGTGTCATCTGCAGTTTGCAGGTCATTCTATGAACAACAGAAGTAAAACGAGACCAATTGGCGAGAAGATTGGGGATTCCAATTAAATACAGTCGAAAAATTATGACATTTTGCTGCGGCCAGGTTTGATTCCCTGGTTCACATTATCTGATGGGGCGGCTTTTACAACGTTGAAAACTTCAAAACCACTATTCAAATTTAAATTGTTAAACCAAAAAAAATAAAAACCCTGGGTATCCACACAAATTTTCACAAGACAGTCAAAGTAGCTGTTTGCACCATTAGAGCATATGGGAAATAGGTTTTCTTTTCCGGGAAACCCCTTGTAGGAGCATTGAACACACTGTGAGGCTTCTGATTCAGCAGAAAGAATGGTTAAAACTGTCACCCGCTTGAAGAACCATGCTACACATCTTCCTCCTTCTTAGATACTAAGATTAAGCAACATCTGTTATCCTTTGTAAGGTTTTCGTCTGCGTCTTTTGTTGTATTTTTTTATTTTGGTTTCTTTTGCTATCTCACTCTAAGCTCATTGAACTGACACATTAATGTTGGTGCTGTAATCGCTTGTTTTTTTGTCTTTTTAAACATTTTCTATTAGCCCACACAGAAACTTGATGGCACAATAACTGACCAATAAGAAACTCTTTACAACAAGGTAGACTGCAAGTCAACAGTTGCCAGGGGTCACACAGTAAACAAAAATAATCCAAGTTCAATTTGGAAAAAAAAAGGTTCAATAAAAAATCTAAATAAACGAAAGAAAATTAATTTCAAGTATAACTTACTGATAAAGTAACTACACAGCATTAAATATTCTCATTATACATTTTTAAATTATTTATAAAATATATTTTGGCTTATATTTTTTTAATTTTTGTGTTTGTGTAACAAACGCTACTGTAGCTTCAGTTGAACACCAATGTTTATTTATTTTTTATTTTTTTTATTTACTCTTGAAACAAAACATTAAAGGGATTGTCACATAACAACAGGTTATTAAAAATGATAATAGCAAACCCTATACAGAGTTTCACATAGCAAGACATGAGTGACGATCCCTTCTATCCTAGCCCCATAGTCAAAAGTCAGAAAAAGTACAAGACCAGAGCACAAACTTCTAACTTGTGCTCCACTGGCTACAATCAAGGTTGGGCACAGGAGATTTCAAAAACAATAAGTCTGTTGTTGTTGTTGTTGTTTATTCTTTTTCTTCTTCTTCTTCTTCTTCTTCTTCTTCTTCTTCTTCTTCTTCTTCTTCTTCTTCTTCTTCATATAGCTCAATTGGAACACAAGGATCCGTCTGTCCAACTTCCAGTGTTTTGAACGGATGGGCAGATAGTAAAAGTTCATTGAGCTCCGTATGATAAAAACATAAATACTGTAAAGACCTCACAGTTTGATGACACTAGGGGTTGTTCTGCCTTCCGGAATATGCAGACCGAGACTGGGTTGTGTAAATTGTCCCCCCTGCCCATTTCCTTCTCTTTTGTCCACCGAAAACTGTTAACGGGGCAATTTGTAGATACAGTTGAGAAGAATCCTGTGTCGGTCTGTTTATTACTTTGTAGTGATCACTGTACAATTAAACAATGACAGATTTCGGCAGCGAGGGCAACTGCAAAACCAAAGAAGGCAAAAAAAATCCATTTGTGAAAAAACAGCAGTTCAAAAAAAGGCATAATTGTACTTCTCGATCGGCCCCCCCTATTTTGTCCAAACGTGGTGTGGTCCAGGTTTTTGGGGCGAGGGGGTTGAGGACACCCACGGGCTCACTCCGATTCAGACAAACAATCCCTCGTCTGTTTGTCCACAGACTGTTCACCAAAACAGGAAACATAACGGAAAAAACCCAAAAGAAATGGTACTGCAACTACAACAAAGCCACATCACTACCTCAGTACACAACTAGCTGCAGCATACTATTAGTTCCTCAGTATCCCGTCCGCTCGGTAGCCGGTCTGCACCGATACGTACGTATATTAACTGCAATGCGAGGCGCGCACGCCTGTCGATCTAACATCCGCAGCCTCCCGACCTTCGTCCGACGCGTACGTACAACTATCGTGGGTGTATATAATTATATGCATGTTGTGTACACTTGTATGTGTGCGGTGATAGCTGGGTGGGTGTGCGTGTGTGGGTGGGTAAGTGGGGGGCCGTCCGGGCGGGCGGGTGGGTGGGTGTGGTTGTGGGCGTGGGTGGTTGTGGGTAGTGGGTTGTAGCCTGGGTCGATCGCCACCCTGCCTGCGCACCGGGGGGGGGGGGAGCCCCGCTAGAGCACGATGTCCTTGAGGCGTTTGCTGCCGGGGGACTCCTTGTCGCGGGCGTCGTGCTGCAGCAGCGTGTTCACCTCCCTGACCGCCGGCTCACTGTCCTTCCCCTCGGGCTGCCGCAGCAGGCTGTGGTTGGCGATGCGCTCGGCGTCGCGGCACTTGAGCGTGTTGTACGCGGACGGCGGCTGCTTGGACGCGGGGCTCTTCAGGTGCACGGGGGAGGTGATGGGGCTGCCCGCCTCCCGCCCGTTGCCGGCCTCGCGCACGGCCCCCCCGTTGGCCTTGGGGCTGCACACCTGCTGCGACTCGCTGTGAGTCCGCCTGGCCTTAAGGTCACCGCGCTCCGGGTCCTCGGGCCCGTCCTTGCCGAAGGTGGCAAAAGTCCTTTTGGTGGTGCCGTCCTCGTAGTGGTGGGGCACGTCCACCGTGGTGGCCTCTATCGACAGGGCGATGACGTTGCGCCCGTGCTCCGGGGACTTGGCTCGCGCCGGGATAGACACGCGGGGCATCCAGCAGCGGTCGGAATGACCCAGGATGCGACACTCGTCCTGGCAGTGGAAGCCCTCGCCGGGGTCTGAAGAGAGACAGCGAAAGAAGGACAAGGCGCCATGGTTAGATTTGCCTGTGAAACACCAGCCTTTTAGCCTTGTTGCTTTCAAATCCCACATTTCCACACACATTTCCTTAACTATTTTCTTAATGAAGGTTTCACTGCCATTACATAAGACATTACCAGCTACTACCTTACAGCTAGAGATGTGTCAGGCGCTTCACAAGTCCGTTTACAGCTTTTGTGTGTGTGTGAAAACACTTGATAAAGGCAGAGTTTAAACAGTGCAATCAGATATCTGGCTGGGAGAGAGACACCAGACGAGTTTGCGGTATTGTTGCTCGGTTCGTCTCTCTCTCTGTCTGTCATCTGGCGCCGAGTTATAAATATGTAATGACGTTTTAACGCTGTCGTGAAAAAAAAACAAAGATTTGAGTCGGAGTCGGTATAACTGCACACTTTCAGCCTTTGTTGTGTTGCGCGGGAATCGCTTTCAAGGCCATTTCGTTCATTTTTGTCGTTATAGCAACAATAAATTGAGAGCACCTTGTTCACACCATCACTTTGTCATTTTGTTTTTCCTCTTTGTTGTTTGAAGGATAACACATACAACCAAGTCGGCCAAAGGGGGATACTAAAGAGTTGAAGTCATTTCAATCGGTACATATTTTATTATGAGCTGTCTGCTGTCATAACCTATACCCATAAAAGCTGTGCGCAAGATGTCCTTTCATTTACGAATTACCTCAAAGAATGACATAAAACAATTCATAAAATCCGACCTCAAATAGTTTCATGCACAGTCGCTACAAGACATTTTAAAACCAACACATCTGAACACAAAAGGAATTTGTATTTTTTACACCGAATAGTCTTCTGTAGCTTCAACCGACAATCGGTGGTTGTAAACAGTTTAAAACCCCTGCCATTATCAACACCATTTCTCTAAATGTGTCGAAATTAGACTTAAACCTTGGACTTAAACCAGCCATAATAAATACTACTATATAATAACAATTATGCCATCTATGCCATTTCTAAATCCTACTGGTTTGATACTAAGGGCAAGGCACAGTCCACCTCCCTCCCTCCTATCACAGACCCAAGGTGACAGGGGCATTGTGGGAAGGATTGCCATTGACCCAAGGCCACATGCTTACATCTGGCACTCACAGCTTGACAGATCAACTAATTAAAATCCCTAATTATCTGTTTTCCCCCATCCCCCTCTTTCTCTGCACTCCAAGGGGCACCTCTGCATAGGTCCTGGGAATCAATATTTAAAGATCCCAGGCCGGCTTCTCCAAGACACGCCTACTTGAGGAGCCTCTCGTGAAGTATAATCTGATGAGAGTGACGGATGATTTGGTGAATAAATGACTGACTAACTGAATTAGGTCGCACAACCGGCAATTTAAACTCAACCACCGTGAGCTTGTGTTACTGTAGCCAACTTGACACAGAAACAATATGCAAATCATGCAGGGACCCAAGAATAACGTTTTTTGGATAATTTATATCTATGAATATTTTAACAGTGAGCAGTATTCTAAGCAGGTGTCGTGTGTGAGTGTTTCTATGTTTGTGTCTGTGTGAATCTTTACGTATTTGTGTACGGCACAAATGAAGACACTCATGTATATGCATTCTTATGACACAGTTACACCCTCGGAGATACCTCTCCCACATACAAGCTCACATACACACACATACAAGTTCAATTATTCTATCTAACAAATGCAAAATACCACCTCCTTTCCCACATATATAATACCTGCATATTCATCAGCATGGAACGAAAAAAGACCTATATGACACAGGATCAACTGCTGCATCTAAGATGGCTCAAGTTCATATTGCAATCTCCACATCCATTTGACACCATCATAAAAGGGATCTCATCACGGCGTCACGTCTACAGAACGCTGTGCAAAATGTGTCATTATTTTATCCATGGAGCTGCAGAACAAAACAGCTCTCCATCTATTTCACAGGCGTGTTTTATTTCCCTTTTGAAAGACCTGGAAATGGACAACATTTGCATCTATGTTTTGCAATTTGCCTGTGTGTTCGTACATGGAAATGTCGTGTAAATGTAGACTGACCGGAGCGGCTGTAATGACAGCAAACAAGCAGACAGTAGGCTGTGAAGTGGGAGGATTGGAGCAAAGTTCAAGGGATTCTCTTCAGAGATCAGCCCGAGGTGAATAATGTAATCACAACGGTAAATCTTTACCAGGTCCCAAACAGGGCACAATAAACTTGATTATTGCTCCCACTACCACAAAGCAGTTGCTGTTTTTTCTTAATCCATTCAAATCCTACGTGTTTTTTTTCCTTCTTAATCCAGCTTGCATCTTTGAGACCATTAACTTCTCGTTTTTGTTAACAAGTACCAATGTTTCTTTGTTTTTGTCCTTCTATGGTTGGGCACACCCAGTACAACTGCTTAAAGACAATTTCATCATAGAAAGTACACTAATTTAATGTGATGAAAAAGTATTTATTTTAGGACACTTCTTGACAGCAAAGTATTTTAATTAATAGAACATGATCATGGGAAGTCACAGGCAACAACACACCAAGCATCTTCAGTGAGACAATGGGTGTACGTGATTCTTATAACGTTCACATTGTGGGCAGTGACAAAGGAAACTAAGATGCGGGGAGGGACCATCGTGGAGAGTTAAGGCCTCTCCCGGCCAAGTTAATTTGCAAGACACTATGAGAGGAGCTGGACACGTCAGGATGCAAGACAACTAAAGGAATCTACACAATAAGGAAGTCAGGAGATTGGCTGGTGTATAGTTCATATTTTTCCACGGCATGCAGAAATGGATTTTTAAATGTTTACAAAAGGCAGATTGCAGATTGTAAAAATGAATTCTGGCTGGCTATATAGGCTCTATAGATCTTTAGTGATAGATTTGTGGCTCGCACTCTGAAATCTTTACTAAAATCTTTTTCCTTCCTTCCTTTTGTTCTGCTCCAAAAAAAGACATACAAAACCATTTCCCAGAGTTCCCTGCTGAAGAGAATTGACTAGATGACTACAACTACTACGAGTAGCACGCAGGAGCTTTCTGAAGACGTCTCTTTATTCGGGACTGAAATATCTCAAGGCACAAATAGATTGTACGGAAAGCCTACGCACGGGGTGAATATCCTCTCCATTCTTGTTGGGGTCTATGGAGGAGCATTTGGGTATTAAATGACATTGTTGTGAAAGCTGAGTGCCATTAGCACTGTCACATCCTTCCACCGCTTACAAATCCACAGAAAGCAGATGTCGCTTTTGACCCATAAAAAAGACCCATAGAAAAAAAGAGCCGAAATGGGAAAAAGAAATAAAAGAAAAAGGAAAGAAATTGACAGGCCTTCAAGTTGGGATGAAATAAAATGCCTTTAAATTTCAAGAAAAGAACAAATGCATTGCTGCAAAATGAACCATTTAAATGGCTTTTAAAGCACCGCTGAAATTTGGTGAAGTCAAGAGAAGCCCCCCCCTGTGGTGAATGTCTATTCAAAGCCACCAGGAGAAAATAAGCTTGCAAATCAGTTCCAGAAACCGACTTAAAGTAAAGCACAGCGTGCTACGTCAGTGGGAACATTTCATATCTACAATTTAATACCTATTAATTACTGAGAGAGTTCCACCGGGAGCCAGAGGCTGCCTGCATTTTCAGCGCTTCCAACATTCGAAAATCGAAATAAAACCAAACGCGGAGGGAGACAACGATGACAGTTTGAATCAAATCCTGTGGTGCTGCCGAGAAATCGGAAATGCCGTGCTTTAATTTCAAATCAGGGTTCAAAGACTAAGCAGAGGCATCGCAGAGGACTTTAAATATGCATGCGCTGATATGCGTGCAATGGCCAAATAATAAATATTGCTGTATAAAGAAAAATACTATACTATATAGAGATAATGATATTGCCAGTAGTGTTATCTGCTTTGGAATGGAATAAAATCAGCTATTATTTGGGTAAAGTAAAGTAAGCAAAGTAAGTATCTTGGTAACAATTCACTAAAAAAGAGGGGAAAAGAGACGACTTAATGAGACAGCAAATCGTATAGCCTCAGGTAGACCCTTAAGGTGGTAAACAAGGATGGATTGGAGAACAGTTCCAGGACCATCAGGAGCCGTGTGACACAATTCAGTCACTTTGGCTTCATGACGAGACGATCTCTAAAAAGGAGGTTTGACGCAGTGCTGTGGAATGATAAATACAATCGTAAATAATGGATGCTGACTTTTTTCCTTATTTTGTTTTTACAGCTAAAACAGCCAATTCCCTAGTTCTGATTGTCACAAAAGGAGATCCGAATACATGGGACACTATACAGTCACGTGTGGCAAATATTCCTATAAATTGTACAGCATATCATCATCTACAGACATTCAAACTCATGGAACACAGAATATACCCTACATCCTAAAACCCGAGGAAAAGGGCATTGAAGAGCATTCTGTGTAAAATAAACTAATAATCAGCAAACAACAAGTCTGACATTTTGTTGTCTCCATCTATTTTGTTTTGCTGGCTGAGTGGCGCTGCAGACTGGAGCTACAAAATGGAAGCGAAATGAATTGGGTTGCAATTCTTCTGACCCACTTTAAGACCTCCAAGATCTCTGTGACATCAGCCTGCAGTTGCAAAAACAAATCCTTCAACCCTCTGCTTCTGAAGTCCCAGACACACATTATCTGCTCCTCATATCCATGTTTTCCTTCCTTCCATTCTAACAGCCGCAAGACAATTAACCAAGATTACGGGTAAATTGTCGCCGCCAATTTGCGAAATTGCAATGGAGAAAACAGAGTGGTGATAGCAACAGAGAACTAAACTAACAGACAGACAGCGGCGGCAGCAGCAGCAGCAGTTGATAGACCACTGTTGATTGGTGCAGGGATGGGAGCCCGGGGTCTGCTCAAGACCTTGATGGCTGGACGGCCGGGGCTGATCTCCACACTGGGGATGGAGCTTAATGTCTTGTCTGCTCTAACTAGAGGACAGCTCTATGGCCAGCTGAGGCTAGAGCTGTGGCCTGGCTGCCTCCCACACAAGTCACCGGGGAAGAGTCCAAGTGCTGCTGTCACCCCAGCCAGCCAACTCAGTCTGTGGGCCATAAATCAGCCTGGAGGCCCGGCTCCTGCGGGAGTGGCAAGATGGAGTGTGATGGTCTTGTTTTTACAAACAGTGGAGGTGCACCCTTGCTGCGCCACGCAGGCCATCACTCTGGGCACAGCGGCCGTGCTCCTACCCATCTCTCCTGCACAGCATCTGGATCAGTCACATTACGGGCACACCAGCCTCACCTTTACACACATACATTCACGCATACTTATATAGACACACACACACACACACTCACGCATACTTACATAGACACGCACACACACACACACACACACACGCACACACATGCACTCTCTTTGTTGCCGTGAGAGGACGTAATGGAGATAAGGATCAAGTCGAGTGAATCCAATTCCTACACCAGATCTGGGTTTGTTGTTTAATGACTCATAAATATGTCAGCGGGGCTTTTGCCCGTACCCGGGTGA
>OOFB01013584.1:16199-43506 GCA_900323305.1 Trachyrincus murrayi | reverse complement strand
AGTACATTGTGGTCTGTTTTGCGTTTGTTCAGAGTCCCAATTTGTAGAATCAAACCACAGGGACAGCATCTAACATACACAGTGCAATTGTTTCTGATTGGTTCAGATTATGTGATGTGTGGTAAGTGGCCAATCAGGAAAAAAAATTATTTTTTAATAATAATTTTAACAGAGCTGTCATTGCAGTGTGACTTAATTTACTTGGCTTTAGTATTAACCCCTTTTTCAAACATTATCCCAGTCCTCAAAATGGTGATTTAACCAAATCGAACAGGGCTTGCATCACAGTGTCTGTAAACTAAAACTAATTGTGTGACGTGTTACCGTGGCCACATTTGTTTGAAGATTTGTTATTCAAACTCTCTCTCTCCGCCTGTAGCCAACCTGGAGCCATCGCTGGAGATGGAAAATGAGGAGAAGATTCGTCTGGATGCTCGCCGGCGTCTGGAGGAGCAGCTCAAACAGTACCGAGTGCAGAGGCACAAGGACAGGGTGAGTGGAGGGAATCCACACGCTGCGGTCACACCCAGGGAGGTCTGAATATACCACCACCGTAATGACCTTGTAATGGCTGATGGCCTTTTAATGGCTAATAGCATAAACAATACACATTGGAATACATCTTCAGATTTGATGTTGTATATGCCTTGTGCTAGGGGTAGGGTGTAGGGCCTTGTGGGCAAACGCCTGCAATGTCATTGTTCTTGGGTACAAAAAATATAGAAATAAAACTCTATCCCCAAGAAGTCCCAGCTCAGCCAAATATGAATCCATCCTTATGACATACAGAAACTGCCCCACAACATTTTCTGCACTCCATCAAACAAATAAGAAAAATGTTGGAGTTGAGCCATGTGCATAGCTGAGATCCATCCCATAATTTTGATGTTCCTTCCTCCCATCCAGTCTCACCGTGGCAACACAAGGAGCAGGCCGTCCAGCACCCTGGACACTGAAGTCATGCTGCACCCCGAGACGCTGCCCCGGGCCAGCACGCTCGCCATGACCACGGAGTACTCCTTCATGAGGACCAGCGTCCCCCGGGGGCCCAAACTGGGCAGCCTGGGCATCCCGCCAGCCAAGGAACGCAAGTCCAGGACCCCCCACTCCAGCAAGATCCACTCCCTGGCTGACTACAAGTCCCCTGAGAACGGAGGTGGCGGGGGAGGCGGGGGAGGAGACGTGGCGAGGACCATGGACGGTTCCCTCCGCACCTCCATGAGCTCCGTGTCCACCCTGTCCGAGCTCAGTGGCGTGTCCGAGTCCGGCTCCACCGAGGGTCCGCCGGGCTCCCTCCTGCAGCTGGCGGACGGCGTCTCCGAGTTCGACGGCAGCGAGTCGGGGGCGAGGCCCGGTACGGACGGCAACGACAGCGACAGCTCGTCCTACAGCAGCGTCTCCACCCGGGGGGGCTACGGCACGCTGGCGGCGGCTGTGTTGGGGGAGAGGCATCGGCTGCCGTACACGGTGCAGGGCAGGGAGATCGCCCCCGAGGCCGTGGGGCAGTTCCCCTCCCTACAGGAGGTGCTGCAGGCAGCCAGCGACGAGCAGCAGCACCTCCTGGAGCTTGAGCAGGAGAGGGAGGGCACGGCAGAGCCTCGCAGCCGCAGGGACAGCTTCTCCAGCAGGTACCCGACGCCAGATCAGACCCCTCTACTTCTGCTGGTGGCTGATGACGAATGCACAGTGTGTTCAGCATGAGTCAGCACTTGTGTTTATCTTTAATTAAACTCTGAATAGGAGTCGGTGATGTGAACAAGACCCGGCGTACCTTACCTTAAACCTTACTGTAAAAAAAACAGCGAAGGAAAGGTGCTACTTCTATATACAGTACACACACAGCCTATCGTTTTTTTGTTACAGCACATTATTTATAATATAAAATAGAAACATCATAGTATAAATCCACCATTTGTCATTTTTCAGTCAACCTTTTTGACATGCAGCACATTGCAAAAGCACAACACAACCAAGCAAACATAAAATAATTTGACTGTATGTATTTTGGCTCAAAGACTGCCCATGCCAGTTCCCCAGCCACGCTTCTGTTTGCCTTGGGATGTGGTGTTTGATGTCGTATTGAAGTGTAGGAATAGGATTTGACTCTTCAGGGTGATTATGGATAATTATGTAAACACCTTGTAGTGGCTGAAGGTGTTCAGCCGAAATGTACTGGGTTTGATCCCCAATGTCCACAGCCTACATGTAGGCACCTCCAGAGCCAGATACTTAACATCTACCTGCTCTATAAGTCACTTTGGATAAAAGCAACTTAAATTACTAAATGGTAAATAGATAAACATTGCTCTGTTGGGTATGCTACTGTCAAGTCCTGTCTAGTGATGGGCAGGATTAATAGCACCCGTGTGTGGAACCATGTAGTTGAGTGATGCCAAGCGTTTCCCTTTCTTCTCCAGTGTTTCTCTGGAGAGCTCCGTGATGGGCCACGACGAGATGCTGCAGGTGCTGAAGGAGAAGATGAGGTTGGAGGGCCAGCTGGAGTCCTTGTCCTCCGAGGCCAGTCAGGTGAGAGGACAATATGATTGTGGAGACCCACCTTCAACACCGTAGCATCCACTTATTAAGGTCATTGTGATACATTCTGATTTTCAATCAATCCATCAAATGTTATTTTATTCTTTGATGCTTTGATTGATGATTCTCAGCCTCACTTGTAAGTCAAATTGGATAAAAGCTTCTGCCAAGTTACTAAATGTAAATGTGTGTGTTTGTGTGTGTGTGTGTGTGTGTGTGTGTGTGTGTGTGTGTGTGTGTGTGTGTATATATACATAAACAAAATATTCTTAACAGTGGCTTAATGATCAACCCTCCAACCCTACCCCTCCAGGCTCTCAAGGAGAAGACGGAGCTACAGGCCCAGCTGGCCACGGTGAACGCCCAGCTTCGGGCCGAGCTGGAGCAGGGCCAGGCCAGCCAGGAGAAGCAGAGCACCCTGACCTCGGAGGTGGGCACCCTGAGGCAGAGCTGCGGCCAGCTGGAGAGGGCCATGTTGGAGCTCCAGGGCAGCCTGGAGAGCAAGAACGCCAGCCTGGCCTCGCTGGGCACCGACCTGCAGGTGGCTGAGGAGCAGTACCAGAGGCTGATGGGGAAGGTGGAGGAGATGCAGAAGACGGTCACCTCCAGGGACAACACTGGTATGCTGGTGTAGCAGAGGGCTAAAGACCTCCTCCAGTGACCCGTCTTCATATTTTTCTGAGCCTACTATTCTGGGTCTAGGTTTTTTGTTGTCGCTCATTCTACCTTTTTGTGATTAGCTCAAACGCTAGCCCTGTAAGAAGAATTAAGTGCTATAGCCATCTATCCACTGGTAGCTTTCGTTATCCCTGGCTTTCATGGTGTTAAAATATTTGTCACTTAAATATTGAACCCAAAGTACATTCAGTATGATTCTTGTGATCTAAGCTTGGCCTGACTTGGTGTCTGTGTTGTTTTGGTACAGTCCAGGAGTTGCACCAGCAGGTGGGAGGCCTCCAAGGCCAGCTACAGCAGGTGCAGCTGGAGCGCAGCACCCTGCAGAACCGGCTGAAGACCTCCCAGGCGGAGATAGACTCCCTGCAGCAGCTCCGCCAGTGGTACCAGCAGCAGTTAGCCCTCGCCCAAGAGGCCAGGGTCAGGCTGCAGAGCGAGATGGCCAACATGCAGGTGAGCATCTGTCAAGCTCTGCTTCCATTATGTCCAGGAAGTCCATGCAATGCCCCTCTTCTGCCCATTAGCATGGATGATGTTTTGGGATTCGTTCTTTCAAAATAAGTGTATCCAACCAATGTATTCATTATCAGTGTAATATGCTGACAACTTCAAAGAATAAATAAGTTAGTTAATTATCCAATCAATTCACATTTCAAAATGAAAGAAAACGAGCGCATAGCAATAGTACATAAAATCATCTGAAATAGTTAACATTAACATTAATGTGACATTGATCCACCAAACAATTAACAAATTGTGGTTCTGTGAAACAAGGAATGTTAGGAAGATCAATACTGTTGCTGTAAGGCCACTGATTGCTTCCATACCCATATATTCTGCAGGCTATAATCTATATTCTCAATATATTATTGGGCAGATGGTAAATAGCAAATGGTATATCATTTGTGTTTCAATACATAACAGAGTTCAGACTAGGACAGATTTGACTTGTTTGTCGTGCTGTTCTGCTGCAGGTGGGAAAGATGACCCAGATCGGCGTCCTGGAGCACTTGAAGCTGGAGAATGTGACCCTGTCTCACCAGCTGACTGAAACCCAGCACCGCTCCATCAAGGAGAAGGAGCGCATTGCAGTCCAGCTGCAGAGCATCGAGGTGCGTCCTCCCCAATTCTCCCCAGTGTAGTAGAGATGAGTGATGCATTATTGGTTTTGGTTCCAAAACCTTTTCACAACTTTTGAAAACATTGGACAAATTTTTACTTCTAAATAGCTCTACGGCTTTTGTTCATTGAACCTGCATTCAGTGAAATTAACACAGGGGGCGTAATACAAAGTAACAAATGAATAAGTAATGAAATTGTCTGAAAGCTGGACGGTAAGAATGTGTAAGAACCTTGTACACAAAAAAAACATATTTATGAATATCCCTTGAAGGCCGCGCATCGAGCGACATAACGGCTCTCAATCCCATTCGAGTGACCCTAATCGCCCAGGTGAACCAGAACCAGAATTTTAACGTGTTGTTTTCACACGTGGCCTTTGTGCAGGTGGACATGTTGACCCAGGAGTCGGCCTACCAGCAGATCCAGGACGCCAAGAGCATGGTGGAGGACGACCTGCAGCACAAGTTGGAGGAGTTCGAGGAGGAGAGGGAGCACCTGGTCAAGCTGGCCAACACGGCCAGCGCTCTGGAGAGAGAGCTACAGCAGGTGACCAGCCTGCCTGTCCTACCCAGTCTTATCTCACGTGGCACCACGCCTCTAAAGAAAACCAATATTTCTACCCCTTTAAGCGCCATGCACACAGCCTGCCAGATGATGTGCAGCCACAGTCAGGCGGCCCCATTATTTTCAATGTAACAACCGGTAGCCGCCGGCAGCCATGCCAGTACAAGTACAAGCATTTTGATGCTGTTATTTATGTCATCCTATGGGCTTTGGGTGCTTAAGAGTGCATCGCGGCTAATGACGCTGGGCACCGTGACGGTGGCTGTGTGTGCATTGCGCACTAGGCATAGGTCATATCAATAGTGTATTTTAATGATGGTTAGTTTATTTCAGTTTGATTATATTGTTGGTTTGTTTTGTTAGTAAATTATATCATGTAGTTTTACTATTGTTTATTTAGCAGACGCTTTTATCCAAAGCGACTTAGTCAATTCAGAAGCAGAGAGGGGTTTGGTGTCTTGCTCAAGCATGGTTGCGGACATCGGGAATCGAACCCTCGTTCCTTATTGTTTGGGAGTCGGAACACCCTCCCTGCCTCACTCGTATATATTTACATAGCGGCTAGCCTAGCGCGTTGCTGCTAACACACGAGCTCTCCCCCCAGGTGAAGATGACCCTTACCCAGAAGGACTTGCAGCTGGGCGCCCTGCAGCGGGAGCACCTGGAGTTGATGCGCCAGCTGACGGCCACCCAGGAGAGCCTGCACACCAGGGAGCAGTCCATCAACCACCTGGAGGCGCGCTATCTGGAGCTGGAGGCCCAGCTGGCCGAGCTGCAGGCCGACGCGGCCACCAAGGACGACGGCATCCAGTTCCTCCAGAACGAGAAGATCGTCCTGGAGGTGGCGCTGCAGGCGGCACGCGCCGACAAGAGCCAGCTGGACGCGGACGCGGAGCGGCTGGGGGAGGACGTGCTGGTGGCCTCGGACGTCCTGGACCAGCTCAGACAGGAGGTCCAGGTCAAAGCCGCCCAGGTGAGGAGAGGGAACTTCATTGCAGGATCGGATGGGGGAGATTAACATGAGGTCATGATTCAGAGTCAGAGTTTTATATTAATCTAAAAAGATCTATATTTTGAAGTGATAATAAATATCATCATTCTTAAGCTATATATTTTGAATTTCAATAAGTATGACAATGTGAATATCTCCATAAACAATGGAAACTTTCAGCTTTAGAGCCCAAAGTAACTGTCTCCATGTTTTGTTCACTAGATTGAAACTCTGCAAAAGGAAAATGGCACCTCAAAGAAACAGGCTCAAAAGTTAAAAGAGCAGTTTCAACAACAAAAGGTAATCAGTTACGTTTTACATTCTTCTTCTCTACCTCTTAATTAGTGAATTAGTTAGTAATCGATCATTTGAACAATACATACATATCTTCAATTTGTCTTTCCATTATGAGGGAAGGACGTATATTGTCTGGGCCGCTGAATATTAATACATTCATACATTTCACACATGTATTTGCAACCAGGCCCCTATAACTCTCCTTGAACTGAAAACAACCTCTTCCAATGCTGTTTTTTAAACCATCGTTTAACTCCGCCAGGTGATGGTGGAGGCCTACCGGCGCGACGCGGCCTCCAAGGAGCAGCTGATCGGGGAGCTGCGCTCCACCAAGAAGCGTCTGGCGACGGAGGTGTCCGAGCTGAGGCAGGCCCTGCTGGACGCCCAGGGGGAGAGGCAGGCGGCGGTGGCGGAGCAGGCGCGCCTCAGGCTGGAGGTGCAGCGCGTCCAGGAGCAGATGAACGGCCTGGAGGCCCACCTGCAGGCCGTGCAGACGGAGAGGGACCTGCTGGACCAGCAGATCCAGGTACACGCATAGTACAGTACATACAGCCACATACAAGTACACAGACTGCCAGATGCAGGTACGGTAGACACACACACAGCCGGATACACGTAGTATACAGTACACAACCAAAAAAAAGTACACAAAAAAAGCTATACAGTACACACACAGCCTGAGCTTTATTTATTTATGTTTGCTTTATCCGGCAGTTGTAATCCGTACTGGAGATATCCATGCATCAAGCTTTTTGTTTCAAAATAGCATTGTGCAGCAGGCCATCTGCCGTTGTATTTTTAGTGAGGCCTGTTTTGATGGAACATTTGGGTCTGGTTGTCTACCACAGTCTGTCCAGTTCGACCAGAGCCAGCTAGCGGCTGTGACGGAGGAGAACGAGGGACTCAGGAAGCAGGTGGAGCAAATGCAAAGCGAAGCCAAAAAGTGAGTCACATCCGCCATGTTCTGGTGCTTCTTCTCGGAACTCAAATGGACCTGACGTGGTTCCATCGCGGATATGGGACTGCTGCTGTCATGTGTGGATCTGTATCAATCTATATCAATTCCACCAAAGGAAGAAGCATCATAAGATGAGATGTACTTTATTAATCGCAGATGGTAAAATTGCGGAAATATCATCATCCGGTTATTAAACCTTGCATTGTGCTTCCAAAACAGGGCCATCTCCGAGCAGAAGGTGCGCATGAAGCGACTGGGGACCGATTTGACCAGTGCGCAGAAGGAAGTGAAGGCCAAACACAAGGCCTACGAGAACGCCGTGGGCATACTGAGCCGGAGGCTGCAGGAGGCCCTGACTGAAAAGGAGGCAGCCGAGGCAGAGCTGGTCAAACTCAAGGCCCAGATCTCGGATGGGGCCAACAACCAAGCCCTACAGGTATAGCCCACCACCCTGTCCAGCCCAGGGTTGAAAAGGCTTGTAATGTTATAATCGACATCCCGTGGTGAAATGGGGGCTCTTTTACAAGCACTGGGAAGGGTTCGCTGGTCCCGCCAATTGATGTCATTGACGAAATACTGACATTGCTGGTCTTTGCTCAGTCTGGGCCATATGGTCTGGGCCATTGAGAAGAAGGATGCCCAGTCTCCTTAAAGCAGAGCTGTGGATATGATTCTATATGTGTGTGTGTGTCCTCCAGGAGAAGATAGCAGCCCTGCAGACGGAGCTGCAATCCGTCAGCCATAATAAGGCCCTACTGGAGAAGGAGCTCCAGGAGATCATCACTCTCACCTCCACAGAGCTGGAGGAGTACCAGGAGAAGGTCATGGAGCTGGAGGATGAGGTGTGTAATCGAGACGTCTTTTGATAAAGATTCAGTTATCTTTAGTCTGTATTATGACCACAAACTCTGCCGTGCTGCACATGGCCCTGTATTGTAATACAAAAAGATATTTTGGATTTAATCACATTCTTTACTTTTCAGTATTTCCAATATGTTACTCTGCTTGTCATATTATATTAGCTATTAGATGTAATGTTTACAAGCACTGCTGTAGTGTCATTGCCCAAGTGTTTGCTTACACCCTTTGTATATATTTCTGCCCCCTAGTGGTCACATATAGATGCATGAGTCTTTATTTACACATTTCAAAATGTCTTCCTCCAGCTTCAAGAGTCTCGGTGCTTCAAGAAGCGGATCCGGAAGTTGGAGGATGCCAACAAGAAGCTAGTGCTGGAGCTTGAGCACGAAAAAGGGAAACTAGCCGGATTAGGACAATCCCACAATGCATTGCGCGAGCACTCCAACATCCTGGAGACGGCCCTGGCTAAGAGGGAAGCGGATCTGGTCCAGCTCAATCTGCAGGTGGACATTTGTTTTGTCTTCATTTCGTAATATTGGAACCACTGACATGTCGGTTTCTAACTGAACATTAGGTTTGAGAAGTCACCGTTAATGGAAAATACAGTTTTCTAGTATGCTACCGCCAATCTAGTATTCCACTCAAGATGTTTTTAGTTTACTTTTACAAGTTGGTTCACACGTCAACCGATCCCCAGGTTCAAGCCGTGTTGAAGCGTAAGGAGGAGGAGGACCAGCAGATGAAGCAGGTGGTTCACACTCTTCAGCAGGCCCTGGAGAAGGAGAAGGCCAGGGTCAAGGACCTCCAGGAACAGGTATGAACATGGGGGAATCAAAACCAACCCAACCAGGGCCGAAACATATACACAGCTCCTGGTGTTTTATGCTGCGTGATGTGGCCATTGTGACCTATCGGACATTATCGATTGTGTGTGTGTGTTTACATGTTCTATTCTACAGCAGTGTAACTGGTCTCCTGTCCTCTAGGTGGCGGCAGCGAAGGCAGAGGCAGCCCACAACCGGCGACACTACAGGGCAGCCATGCTGGAGCTCTGTGAGATCAAAAAGGACCTGCAGGCCAAAGAGGAGCTGGTCAACGCACTGCAGAGCGAAGCCCACAAACTGCAGTATGTGGAACCTTCTCATCCACGCAGATCTTATAAGCTTAGATCATCTGATCACTGACTCGTGTAGTTCTGTGTTATAACGCTTGAATTGAAAACCTCCTACTTCTCCTGTTGTGCACTTGATTACCCTTAATATGAAAAGTCTAATATAATACTGTGTTCCTATAGCTAGCTGCACTGTTCAGTTGCTTTTTAGAAACTTGGTCATGCAGCACTTCCTGATTTTTATAGTAGTGCCAATTTTGATTGTATGATTTAATTATCCTCAGCCTCACCTTTTAAGTTGCTTTGGATGAAAAGGTCCAAATAACAAAATATGAAGACTGTGTCACATTTTTAACATAGATGGACCAGTTTTCTCCTACATTACATGGAGCTTTAAGGGGCTGATCTGTCTCTTCCTGGTTCCTCTCCTCCCCCTGCAGGGCTCAGGATGAGCAGCACTCCAGCGAGGTGTCTCTCTTCCAGGAGGAGCTGAGCGAGGCCCACTCCAAGCTGCAGATCCTCCAGAAACAGCTGGACGAGGAGCTGGCCAAGCAGCCCATCACCACGCAAGAGGTGGGTCATCCATACCCACACCATTCTGTGAAACGCTAGCCTGAACCAGTGGGTCCTTTGAGCACCCCCATCTTTAAAAGTTATTTCTAAAGTTTCCTAAGAAATGGAGATCAGGCAGGTGGTGGAGTATATGTGTCTGTGGTGCACAGTGCTCAAGCATGGAATCCAAGTAGTTCAATTATATATATATATATATATATATATATATATGTATGTAGATTGAGATATTTTGTGTTTATATTATGACGCCAACTTAAGTTGTTTTTTAAATGTGGCATAAACAGGTATCTAGCTGAACAGGTAAATAGTTGAACCATTATTGTGAACTCTTACTCCGTGCTGCCAGGTGGAGGATCTGAGGTGGGAGGTGGAGCAGAGGCAGCGGGAGATCGAGTCCCAGAAGCAGCAGATGGAGGTGACGGAGCAGTGCAACCACCGGGAGCTGGACAACCTCCAGTCTGCTCTGCAGGTAAGTGCTCACCACATCCACTCGTGAACCACTAGTAGGATGAGTAGCCATGGCAATCTCAAATCACTACAAACTACTACTACACCGCCCTGTACTAAAAGCACTGAGTCCCCCCCCCCCCAAACACCACCACCCTCCTGCTAAAAGTCAGTGGCCCAGGTGTAGATGGAGCCTACCTCTAACCCTCTCTCACCATCTCAGAACATCAAGGTGGAGCTGGAGTCGGTGCAGGAGGAGCTGAGCGGCACACGGAAGGACAAGTTCATGCTACAGGCCAAGGTGGTCGAGCTGCGGAACAGCATGAAGACGGTGCTGCTGCAGAACCAGCAGCTCAAACAGGACCTCAAGCAGAACCGCCTGAGGAAGGTTTGTGCCAGGATCACACAGCATGGGATGCCTAAACACTTCCTGGTTGGACTGAAAAATACTATTGTACTTCTTAATGAACCTATATCTAAATTCACTGCACGTAACTTTGAATAAAAGCGTCTGCTAAATGACTAAACCGTAAAACGAATTGCATTTTAAAACCATATACAATGTAAGGGGTCTTATTGCTAACATGGGTGTACTCTGTTTGCGGGAGCAGCAGCGCATGGAGCTGAAGGGGGAGGCGAACCCGTCCAACCCGGTAACGCCCGTGAAGATCCCAGACTGCCCCGTACCCGCCTCCCTGCTGGATGAGCTGCTCAAGCCCTCGGCCTCCGTCAACAAGGAGCCTCTGAACAACCTCCACAGCTGTCTGCGGCAACTCAAGTACGATCGCTATCCTCAAAACACACGGATAGAAACATTATCTTGGCAGTTTTAGAGACATCACAGGGTCAAAGCCCAGTTCCCTCTGTGAAGAGATGTGTGGCATCAACTGTCATGCCGTCACCACCAACTAAACGATATGACGATATGATATGAAGGGATGCATACATGATACAAATACATTTAATTTCTTTCTTTACCTAAATCCCCACCCCCCTCATGTGTAGTTGGGGTGTTCAGGTACTGAGTTCGATCCCCATGTCCACCCACATGTCTGCCTGTAGGCCAACTTGCCAACTCACTTTAAATTTTGGATGAAATGACTAAATAATGACAAAATTAATACATATAGTAATGCTAAGAATGTAACGTCTCAATGCGAGGAGAAGACACTTACTAACCCTGGCCCCGGTTGCGTTCCCTCAGGGAGGAGATGGACAGCCTTCAGAGACAGATGGAGGAGCACACGGTGACGGTGCACGAGTCCATGAGCTCTTGGAGCGCCACGGAGGAGGAGCTGACGCGTCTGGGGGTGTCACCGTCTCCCCTGGACAACGAGGAGCCACCGGAGAGCAACAACAACCCCGTCATGGAGGCGGAGCAGGCCCAGCTGTCATAACGCAGGGCGTTGACTCAGGCAGGCCGAGGGTCAGTTGAGGTTTATCCAAAAGGGCAAGTTACATTTTAAACCTCGCTAGCCTGGAATTTAATTTTCTTTTTCTTACTTTTTTTTTTTTCTTAAACATTTTCTGCCAACATTTGGCATTCTCTCGCTGGCACACAGGCGTGAAATAATATGTAATCTACCCATAGCTTTATTCCTCAGTCTTTATTTGACTCTTGTGATATTTATTCATTAAAGGAATTTACCAATGCTCAGTTTTTCCAGGGCTGTGTAAGATGTTTCCGGTCTTAAGCCTCAGTGTTACAAGCGGTTAAAGTGGAGCCGTGTGTTCAGCGTTCACGTTACTGCAGTCTGAAAATGGCCATCAACAACTGAAAGCACTTGGTGAAGCCCCTCCCCCCCCACCCAGCCCCGAACTGTTCTTCCACTGTTCTTCTGGCGCCTTCACTCATACTGATTTCCAGCGGTTGTCAAACCAGACCTTTTACATTGGATCTCAACAGGGACATACATCATTGTTATTTTTGTATTGGCCCTCGTGTTAAAATGCTGTCTTTCATTTCTTAAGCTTGGTCTGAGTATATTGTCTTGGGTTATTTAAGTCTACAAATCTTTTTCTTGTGTTTATATGGACGTATGTATCTTGGCTGATTTGGACTGCAGATGTGTATGAAAAAAAGCCTTATGGATAAGAACATGAATATGTAAAAGGACTAAAGGATTTAAATGGAGTTGAAGTGTTTCTACTGAAAGTGTGAACAGATTGTAATATATATTATTTGACGATGCTGTGTGCGTGTTTCCATATTGAATGGCTTGTTTAACATTTGAGTTGCATCAACTGACAATGCACACTTTAACGATGGAAATAATTTTCTATATAAAACGTTTGTTGGGCAAAAATGTTACTTCTAATACTTTGGTGCAATCGAAACTATTTCCTTCCTGTAGTTGTTTTATATTTGCAGAAAATGTTGACCCCCCCCAAAAAATCTATTGTTGGTTTAGTTTTGCAGTTATTTGATGGTTATGGGGTAAAGTATACATATTTGCCGAGGTTAATATATGAAAATATTTTCTTTTTTTTCTAATATTGTAAATTTGTAATTGTTGAATGTTATAAATGGGATGAGAAACATTATTTTAGCCATAACTAAACTCAAAACGGATGATGAAGCATAAAAATGGTACAGCTGCATAAAAACAGCAAGTTTCAGAATGCACGTTTGTGTTCATTCACAAAGTACTATAACCCTTGTCAACCATAACGCTTTTTACAAGTAATGCATTTGGAAAGAAGGGATTTCGCTAATATATCAGTATACTGTGTTCAGAACTTCAACTTTGGGCACCAACAACTGTATCTTCCAAACCAAACCTGGAGCACCTGGGCTCCCTGCATAATATACCTTTGCTGTATTTACCGTTCTGCAATGTTCTGGAATATTATCATTCCGATGTTTAACGTTTGTCTTGGGAGATTGTCCTTGTATTTATCGCATAAAATTGCACTATCCATCAATCATCTCTTTGTTGCATTGTATTCACTCACCACAACACGTAGTGGCTCGTTTTAATTGGTTTCTGAGATTGGTTCAACGTGACCAATGTTTATTATGTTTTTAGTCAGGCATATGCGAGCGAGACCTCGGGGTCCTCGCTGACACGCAGGACAGTTTGAAAGCGTCGCGGTGAGCAGCCTGCAGCTATTCGGCATCCCCAGCCCAGGGTGGGAGTTGATGAGGAGGTGGGCATGTACAGTTATGATAAATCATTTAAAGAAAAAGGGCAAAAAAATGTTCCAACTAATGGTTTCGTAATGTGTGTTTACAATCGCATGCGAGAACACGACCTGTCCAAATGCAAACTTGCGTGTTTACCAATGGTCGCTAACGCGAACGGCTAGCTAACGTTAGCTGAGCTGAGTGACAATCATTTAGTTTAATTTACTGCCACGTGATTACTCCTTGCGGCAACCACCCACGACAAAGGACGATTTAACCCAGAATTAAAACGTTTTAAAAGTTTTATTTAACCAGCAGGCCACATAAAATAGCTTTTTTTTTACCGGCTTGCGTAATTCTGATACAAAGTTAGCATTGCCATAAAAGTAGCCATAAAATAAAAGTTTGAATAGTTATGCGTGCATTAACGTTTATAATCTTAAAATTAACATTTAAAATCTTACCATGTATAGTGTATAATCTAATCTGATGTATAATCTAATCTAACATTGGATGTTTTACGTCTCGTACACTGAGCATGAACCCTCCCTTTAAAGTGAGCATGCGCACAGTGTGTTGTAAACAATGACACTAGTCCAGACCATCTTGAGCATTGTGTCCACACAACTGTTTGTCTTTTAAAAAAACAAACACTTTCTATCGCTCACACCAGATTATAAAATGATCCTCGGTAAGTAGGCGGATGCTTTCTCGCTGTCGTTACACCTAAGACGGGTTTTTTTTTTTTCTTTCTTCATACCCATCATCATCATCACGATGTCAAATTCGTGCACCACGAAAGCCCACCGCGGATGGTATACTTGGGCGTGACAGCATACGATCACATCGTCTAATGATGTCAGATGTGTTGTTTTGTACCACAGTGACGACATGGCAACTCTCAGATTTGGGTTCCCGTGTGTCACCTATCGCACGTTATTTTGTATTTGGTTTTTTTAATCAAATCTGTTCTCCTCGTGTTAGCTTTCCAGTCCTTCACTCTGAGCATTGTTGGCGTTACTTACTTGTTTGGTTAGCAAGCTAGCTAGCGGATGGCATACAACTCCTGTGGTCTGCCTTAAATGAGGCAGTGTCAGTGTTGTTGTCTTACAGCTAACATAAAAAAAATAGGTTGCAAGGCAGTGATGTGAGCTTTGAGCACACATTTAGGAAGGTGATGATTTTAATATTGATAATTTTGAGTGGTGCTTTACTTTTTTCATTACTGTATGTTCTTATTGCTCGATTGCCATTCTGATGTTTTGGGTGTGTTTATGTGCTATTGTATATCTGTATGCACAGAAAGCACTGTGAGCCAGATGAGGTGCAATGGCATTTTGAGGTCACGTCATGGTCTCTGGTCTCTACCTTTCTTCCAGGTAGCTGAAGCATGGAGGCGGTTCTGAGCAGGCTGAGGGGACTAAGTGAAGACGAACTGCGCCAGGAGTTGGTCAGGGTGGACCTAAAGTTTGGCCCCATCACGGCCACCACCCGGGCCATCTTTGAGAGGAAGCTGGCCAGAGTCCTCGCCGGGCCGGAGAGCAACGCCACCGAAACGGACAGCACCTCTGGCGCCGGCGTCTCGGGGAGCACGGGCTCCGGCGCCGATCGAGGCGACCCCGTGACACGCGCTGCGGCAGTGGCCGCAGGAGGCGAGGAGGCGGACTTTGGCTATGGCTCAGGGCTCAACCCCCCGGAGGAGGAGGAGATCTTGGGTCCTTCGCGGGCCAGCTCCAGCAGCTCTGAGGATGGCCCCGCTCAGCCTAGAACAGAGACACCCTCCAAGGCAGCACAGGTGTCACCCTCCTTCTTTTATGGAGTATGTCCGCTGTGGGAGGACGTTTTGGCGAGAAACGGTTAGTTGAGACTCAAGACACATTTCCCTTGCTGCTACAGCGTCACACTATCCCATCCTTATTATCCACTTGGTCTGACACTGGTGTTTATAGGCTAGGCTGATATACCGATATTGATTATTATTATTGAGATGATTTTTTTTTTGGCACAGTGGTGGTTTTTGCATATAAACACAGCAAACACAAAAAACATTTAAACTAAATTCATGCAATCTACCAATACCGGTCACATTTTTGCTGTCAATATCGGGCCATTGAGAGAGATGCTTCCAGGGACAGGAAAGCCTTCTTTGATCTTCTCGTTTTCCACCCAAACAGAGAGACCACACGTGTACACGGACAAGAAGGACGCCCTCCAGGTCGTGAAGATGATGAAGGGAGCCCGCTTCAAAGCCTTTCCGTCACGCGAGGATGCAGAGAAGTTCGCCAAAGGGATGTGTGACTACTTCCCTTCCCCCAGCAAATCCACTTCCTGTGGCCCAGCCATGGCCAAAGGTAGGCACAAGAACTCGCACTCCCATGCTTCAGTAGACTCACTGCAGTTTAAGTCTATGGCGCTGAAGATAAACATGTATGCACCGTTTGCTAGGCAGACAATATATTCTGAGCAGGAGAAAAGCACTTTGGGTCGTTTCATTAGACACCGACAATGAGAAAAATAATCACACCCGCCCTGTTCTTAAACTCAACCATACATCCTGTTTGTAAAGAACTACTGTTAAGTAATGACCTATGTTTTAAATAGTGGACGGAGGCCGAGAGAGATGTGTTACCTAACCGGACTTTACTTTCGTTTAATGCAGAGCGCCAATGCATTACATGTTACAGTGCACTCTCCAAAAACCCAGGGTCACACCCACACCTATGGGAACCTATTGAAATCTGTCCAAAGTATATTAGTTGTCAAATACATGGAAAGCACCTTCTGTTTTACAGTGCATTCTGATAACCATTAACTTCAAAACACACCTGGTGGCGATGGCCTGCCTACATCACAACACCCATGTCACTGTGTCTAGATAACATGGAGGTGGACGCCATCAACCGGGAGCGGGCCAACAGCTTCAAGAGCCCCCGCACCCAGGACCTCACGGCCAAGCTGCGGAAGTCCGTGGAGAAAGGCGACGAGACCACCGTTAACGAGCTCATCTGGAATAATCCCCGCTATCTCATTGGTTCGGGCGATAACCCCACCATAGTGCAGGTGAGGAAGACTCGTTTCAGAGTGTGCTGGGGGCTGTGCGCACGCCATCTCTGCAAACACACACCAGTAGTTTGTTGACATGTCAACATCCTGGCTTCACCCGTGGCCAGTGTGGTGATGGAACACTTCACGTTTACGCTGTGGGGCTCTGTGCTTTCAGTTTGGTTTTAAAATGCTATTTGTCTGTCTGACTAGTCGGTTTTGTAACCGCATCCGTGATTTGTAAAGTGCTGACTTGATCTTGTCTTGCCTGCCTGTCTGGATCTGAATCCCTGTCTCGCTGATACTAAATAACTTCATCTTGTCTGTCTGATTTCTGAATGGCTGAAATTGTTCAATATGACAACCACTCTCAATACCTTCTTCTTGTCTGTCTCTGTTTTCTGCCTTGCTGCTGGTATTTATTCTTCAATATCTTCTCCTCTAAACGCCTTCCCCTGGCCCCTCCGTTGTGTTTTGTGTGTTTCGCCATGCAGGAGGGCTGCAGGTACAACGTGATGCACGTGGCAGCCAAGGAGAACCAGGCGGGCATGGCCCAGCTGCTGCTGGACACCCTGGAGAACCCAGAGTTCATGCGCCTCATGTACCCCGACGACAAGGAGCACATGCTACAGACACGCATCCGCTACATAGTGGACCTTTACCTCAACACCCCGGACAAGGCAGTGAGTTACCACTCTGCTTTGGCTTAAAAAAAAGCTTATGTATTAACATAGATAGCATTGGGGCTGGTTGACAACTTAATGGTGCGTGTTAACGGGGGACAAGTGGAATTCCTGTCTGTTTTGTGCAGTTACACCTGTGATTATCAAGGCTAGGTGTGGCAGAGGGAGGTGGTGTTTGTGATCCGGTATAATGATGGCCCACTATGCTGGTCTTGTCATGGTCCTCACGCCATGTTGTCTCTGCCTCCTCAGGGCTTTGAGACTCCTCTCCACTTTGCCTGTAAGTTCGGGTGCCCGGACGTGGTCAACATCCTGTGCTCCCATCCGGGCGTTGACAAGAACTGCAAGAACAAGTATGACCAAAAGCCATGTGACGTGAGTAACTGCTTAAAATGTATATGTATTTTTTCTACTGAACTATTAGTGAACTACTATTGGCACTGAGTGCTAGTAGTACATGTCGATGGTGCACCCGTAACACAAGGGGTACATTCCCATGTCGCTCTGAAAACACCCGGAACAGACTGTTTGTATTGCTCGTGTCCTCTGATTGGCTTGGTTGGTTAGATTTCTCCGAAGTGCTCAGCCTAAGGCCAGCTTGGATCCAGCTGGCAAAATATGGCAGTGTGTCTGAATTCACACCACGATGGTTATTTATATTCACATTAGTCACCAGAGCTCTCTAATATCAACACAGACGCAGCATAACAACCCCTCACCCCGGATGACCCTAGCGTCCTCTCGTCCTCTCGTCTGCTAACTGCCTGCTTTTTGTTTTGTTTTTTTTGCTCCAGGTGATTTGTAATAGAAAAAATAAAACCCAAGAAGTGAAGCAGAAGATACTGGACTACCTGGAAGGTACGAGGAAACAACAGCTCTGTTATACGTGTTCATACTTGGCCAACATGTATTTTGGCAGGTCTTTTTTCCATACTACCTCTGACTACAGTTTTCGCAGTTTGTAATCAGATCAGATGTACTTTATTAATCCCAGACGGTAAATTATGGTAACATTCAACATTTTAACTCTGAAATATGAATATGGTGTCCAGAACCCATGAATCACAGGTGTCACGAGCGTTTCAGATATGAAGGAATCGATTGTTATATGGGTTTAATATCTAATGTTTAATAATAGTTAATATCGGCAAAGTTGGATGATGTCCTGACAGTTCATTCTAACTCTGTGTTAGACCGCTGCTATATACCCTTACTGAGGGCAACAGACAACTCTTCTCAGCCTATCATTGGTGCTCCCTGGTCACCTGAGCCCTCAGAGAGCTTCTCCCATTCAATGTCCCCACGGCACGCTCGGAGCCCCATGGACCCCCTGATGACCGTCAAAGCCTTCGCCGGTCCCCTGAGCCCCTCCAAAGTAAGGGTTTTAAATACAACCGCTTTCATTACAACTACCTGCATTCACTTTTATTGAATTTGATTTCAATTTGTGTTCCTTTTGACCACCACTCCCTCAATCAATCAATCAATCAATCAGTTGAGCTCATAGGACTACATTTTACAATACCCTTTTATGGTGATCAGCACTTGCTTTCTTGAGTCATGATGTGGGGGTGGGGGTAGTCACTTTATTGGGGTCATCAGGTGGGCCAATTATTAACTTTAATGTATGCTCTATAAGGCAAAAAAAAACATTGATATAAAACCCGGAAATCGAAATGTCAAAAATGTGTTAAATTCGCTGGTGTCTTCTGCAGGCGGACGAGTTCCGGCGGGCGTGGAAGACACCGCCCAGAGACAGAGCGGAGCAGTTCCACCACATCCTCAAGTCTGACCCTGACCGCGGCGTGGAGAGGGTGGGCAGGTAAGGATCAAGCACATCTGCAAAGTTGGGGATTACGAGTGTAGTGGTTAAGTAGCACTCTGTGACTCACAGTGACTCTCTTTCTCTCCATCCATCCACAGGAACCTGGCTCATGAGCTGGGCCACCCCTGGGCAGAGTACTGGGACTTCCTGGACAGCTTCGTGGACCTGTCCTCGGCAGAAGGCCTGCATAAGCTGGAAGAGTACCTCAGCTGGAAGGACTTCAGCCAGCGGGCTCACGAAGAGGCCGGGGAGAATGAGACCAGCAACCGCTTCAGAACTCCATCTCCAGGTACAGAACTCACCCTCCCTGTGTCCTGATCCAGGCCCCCTCTTCCAAGAGGCTGGTTGGGAAAATCGTATAAGTAACTTATAAGTAACAGTGAGACAAGATAAAAATAAATGTATCTTGTTGTCACACAAAAATGTGTTTGGTCTCACGTTGACGATGTCTGTCTGGATGGATCTGCGCAGGGAAGCCCAAGAAGTTCTGCAACTCCATCTCGGTGGGCGCCTTCCTGGACGAGTGCGACGACATCAGCCTGGAGGAGATGAAGAACCGGCAGAACGCGGCGCTCACCAGCATCAGCTCCTCGGCCGGCTCCAGGGACCGCCGCGGCGCCGACCTCATCGAGACGGCTGCCGAGGTGGACCTGCTGTGCGGCTGCTCCGGCGGCGAGGGCCTGCTGTCTCCCGACGCCGTGGCCTGTGGCAACGAGCTCTGTGTGTCCTCCTCGCCGTTCGGCAGCGCGCGGGACAGGACTCCCAACGGGGACAAGCCTCCCTCCCCCCGCGTCTCGCCGTCGTCCTCCTCCATGCTGCTGTCGCCCGTCTCCAACCTCACGCTGGAGTTTGAGCACATGTCCTTGCGGGACTCGACTGACGGTGGTGTCCGGGAGAGGAGGAGCAGCGGAGGCAGCGGGCACAGGGAGCTGTGTGACTCCTCCACCTCCTCCCCGCCCATGGTCCCCGTCGCCACCGCCCAGCTTAGTGCTGGGCTGGGCCGTTTGTCGCTGGGCCACCCCGGCCGTGATGAGGAGGAGGAGGAGGGGTCCGGTTTGGGAGCGGCCTGGAGAGCGGAGGAAGAGGAGGACGTGGCGGGGGGGAACAGGTGCAGCAGCAGCAGCTCGGATGAGTTCCTGGAGGCCCAGGAGAACCTGGACGGGCCGCTGGGTCAGAGGACTAGGGGGGCGGATTCGGGGCGCACCTTCTGCGCCCGGTCCAAGTCGTGGGACCACGGCGGGAGGGACCTAAGCAGCTCCGGCTCGTCCGGGTCCTACAAGTCCTTCAACAGCTCCAACGAGTTCCTGAGCAGGACGCCCCCTCCCCCACGCTTCAGGAAGGACCTTTTCATTGAAGGGTGGGTGTCTTGAGTCAGCCTATATTACCCATGCTTTCTGACTCTATATCCCATCATTATGCCGTTTTCTTTTTGTTCAACTGTGTTGTGTTCCCCAATGTTTGCCCAGGGATCTTCCCACCAAGCTGGACAGCGAGGTCCTGTTAGCAATAGAAGCCATAGACATCAACTCCCAGCAGTACCCCAGCATTCACAAGTGGACGAACACAATGAGGAGCTACTCCAAATCAGACATGCAAAGGTTAGTCGTCACACTGTCTCGACAGAAAGGTAAACACAAACCTAAGGAGGGAAGTTTTCCAATCTTAATATGTTCTAGTTGTAGCCCTGATCTCAGTGCTTCACTTTTGCGTGTACATCGTACTACGTACATATATGTTGTGTGTCTTGACTGGATCCTTCCATAAATATATGTAATATATATTTACTTACAATATATAAATATAAAACATGTGTATATATGTTTTAAAGAAGACAGTATTTGAGAGAGCATTCTAGAGGGCATATCGTCACATTAAAGCAGCCTCCAACACGGAGCCCTCCTGATCTGTAATAACCAGTAACCTTTGCTCTCCTGCCAGCTGGCCCAGCCCAGCGGTGGTCAAACACAGATCCAGGATGCCACCTCACACCCCCAGCTCCCCTGCCAGCGGCTTGGGGTCCCCCGCGGGCCGGTTCAGCCCGGCTCGGCATGCACCCTCCGCGCCAGACTTCAGCCCGAGCCGCTACAGCCCGGCCCACGCCAGCTCTATGCAGCGCATCCACCTCAAGCACTTCAACACGCCCCCCCTCTAATTACGTCCCTGTTCCCTAGACCCCCACCCCTCTTCCTGGAACCCTGGTTGCATAGATGCCTCCCCTTTCCGGTACAGCTCCGCCACTCCCCATGAGTTGCACCAGAGCTCAGAACCCCTCAACAGAAATATGCACAAGCGTCTCAAATTTTGTTTGTAGAAATGATGTATGGTACTTAATAACCCTATACAGCGTACAGGAATTGTCATCGCATAAGGTTGTGATGTACACGTGACTGATGGGTCAGTCACACGAAAAAAAGAAAAGTGAGGTTTCCTCAGATGTGTACATGTAGGGACCGCGAAGACCCCCCCAAGAACCATCATTTTGTGGGGCAGGGCCCCCCCCCCATGTGGCCCCACCCCCCAAAATGATGGGTCTTCACTAAAACCTCAGTGTTGAGTCCTGGACTGGATTCCCTCACTGGTGAGTACATGTTTTTAAAAAGTAAAAAGTCAATATTTTAATTATTTTTTTTGTATGTGAGTCAGTAGCACAAAGGATTAGTGTTTTTAATATGTGTTAGATAACTGCCAGTACCTGTGTTATCCTCAGTTAAGGAAATTGCCTTAATTTTCTGGATCAATGGACATGGGTTAAGTATAAACATGCCTGTCCTTCTGTCCAGCAATTCTTGACGTCAGACGTCAGACGTTGGGCAGCCGTTGTTGGTGACTGCTGTGGACATACGCTAACCGTTTAATTTAAATTTACACGTGTACATTTGTCATAATTTTACTGGGGTACAGACATACAATTATTTTAGTCTCCTCTACCAGTAAAGGCAGCCTTCAATTTACATTTTTGTTAAATAGAAATCAGACTAAGCAGCGCACACTGTATGGGTTTGGATAGAAAAAACATGGGGTGTAGATGTAGGCTTTCACTGAAACTGGCCAGTTTTTATACGTACTACCTTCCAGTCCTCCATGCTGGATTTTATGCCATTTTCATTTCTCTGCTAAGATTGGCAAACACACATGCCATAACTGGGTGCTTGCAAGGTTATGAACGCAAGAATCTCAAATGTGATGTATAAACTTTTTAAGTCCGTTTTTGCGGCTACACATCAAACCCGGTCAGGTGTCCATGAGGAAGAGAATGTATATTTCTGTGTAACTGAAACCTTCATTGGAGAGCACAAACACTACTTCATCAAAAAGGATTGTATTGCTGTAATTGTGCTCTCAGGTGACAAAGATCTTATCCTGGTCTCTAAGTGTTTTGAATGTGGAACGTTGCAAAAAAAATGCACCTAAATACTTGCTAATTGTGCTTTTGGCATCCTATGCTTTATAAAAAAGGACAAACTTTCATGGTGAACCCGCCTTTTCTGTATGTCTAGATTTTGTTGCTTTCGACTAATAAAACTTCACTTCGATCTGGCCACTGCTTTTTCTTGCCTGTTTTTGTCACAAAATAATCTACCAGCATAAAAGGCAACACTTACAGAACAATCACTTTATTGCATATTACCACACAATACTACAGACACTTGAAAAACCCTCACATAGAGGGCACCGTACGAAAGGCATCTCTGCGTCATTCACGATAACAAAAGCAGTAGAAATTTGTATTTCATTGTATACAATACACTTTTGGTTTACTAAAATGAAAGATCAGTCACTTTTGGGATGAACTCTTTACATTACATTCAGAAGCTTCTCCACTGACTTATTGAACCAGATATTTGCAGCACAAATCTGTTGAGCTGACGGTCTACTGGTTGTTTTGACTTGTACTGAAGGTAGACTGGCACGATCACAAAACACTACAAAAACACCTAGCATCTTGGCTAGCATTGATGGTAATTAAATTACAAAAACACTGTATTTTCAAGACACTTGAGGAGACAACTGCACCTGAACCCATCCCAGGTGTTCTGAACCAACAGCTGTGCCACGCGTACGGCATCAGGTCCGTGTGAGTTTGTCCACGGGCATGAATCCCGAGTCGCCCAGGGTTCGGAGACCCACACGGCCGCTGGGGCGGATGGTGAGCCAGGTGATGCTACCGTTGTTGAGGCCCATCCGCAGCCATCCCTCTGGAGGAAACTGCAGAGCCCTGAGGGACACCATGAACAGACACACAGATCACAATAATGGCTGGGTAAAGAGTACAAGCTACATGTGACTTATGCTACACATTAACATATACATTACATCAGCTTAGGTTAAAAAAAAAAGTCTGGTAATGCCATATAGTTTTAGTAGTGCTCAATGAAAAGACTTGCGCAATTGAGGAATGTATCTTTACCGTACGTTTACATGCAGAGGCTGTGCAAGCTCATTTAAAGAGTATCTTTACCATACGTTTACATGCAAAGGCTGTACAAGCTCATTTAAAGAGTATCTTTACCATACGTTTACATGCAGGCAAACTACTGTTCCTCAAATTGGTGCCAGGTAATGTCATTTTCCTGTTTGCCCATGTATGATGTCAGTTGCAAATGACATCACCATGTACTAATTTGAGCCAATAAAACAACGTAAAAAAAAAAAGTGGAAAAAGTGGCCGGATTCCACACAGAGCTGGGGTTCGCACGGAGGGAACCCGATGACCGGCGACACACACCTGCACACGAAATAGCGGATGACGTTGGCGTGGCACACGATGATCTCATAGCTGTCCTCCTTCTGCTTGGTGTCGGCCCGGTGGATGTAGCGGCGGAAGGCGGCCTCAATGCGAGCCCCGTCCTCGTGGTACTGCTGGAGGGAGGGCACAGGTCGACAGCTGCTAGGTGAGACCTGCGCTCTCGCTATCTCTGTCAATACGTTACGTCCTTCTGGCACTGCCAGGGGATGAGATGAAGAGTTTCCAAATCTGTAGTTCAGATCTGGTACTGCACTTGAACCCTCCACCCCAATATCGGCTTAAGGGCTGGAGATGAGGGTTAGAAACTTTAAAAAATGTAATCCGTGGTGTGGAACGCATGTATTGACCGCATGTGGTCTGCCTCTTTCAGGTTATGAAAGCAAGCTGTTGCACGGAGAGCAACTTCAACAGTGGCCTGAGAACACTTGAACACATCCTCATCCTCCACGCCCCCCCCCACCCCCATCTTACAACAAGCAGCAGTCTGGTCTCACCACAGCGTCTGGCTTCCAGTGTGTGACAGGGGGGACGGGTTCGATGGGCGCTCCCTCTCTCAGCAAGTCACAGCTGACCAGCTCCACTCCTGGACAGGTAGAAAGTCAGGTTCAACTTTAGCGTTAATGTGCAGTACAATATATCCACTGATCCACCTTAGAATGAATGAATTATATACTTTATTAATCCCATGGGGAAATTAATTCTCTGCATTTAACCCATCCTATGCAAGGAGATAGGAGCAGTGGGCTGCCTGCCACAGGGGTATCGCCCAGGAACCAACTCCAGAAGTAGTGCCCTCGCCTTGGTTATGGGCAGGGCAGGAGTGTTAACTTGCATGTTTTGTGGCGTGGAAGGAAACTGGAGCACCCGGAGGAAACCCACGAGAACATACAAACTCCACACAGACATGCCTCCCCGGGGTTCGAACCCTGGACCTTCTTGCTGTGAGGCAGCAGTGCTAACCACTGTGCCACTCAAATAAAGTTGTGACACTTCTCAAATATGAAATAACTGACACTGGAATGTTGTTTGTTGTGTTAAATTACAGCTGCAACCAATGATTCATTTTGTATTGTTTATTCCATTGTTTATTAGTGTTTTTGTGTCTCATCTACAGACCTTCAAGGTGTTTGCTGATTATGTTGGCCGTCTCCATGGCCCTGGACATGGAGGAGTGCACCAGGGTGTCATACTTCAGGCCTAAAGCAGCCAGCCGCTGGCCTGTCAACTCAGCCTGCTCCCTGCCTAGGGAACAGAAGACAAGGGTACGTTTACAAGGATGAAACTGATTTTCAGACTACTGACAGCATAGTAGAAGAGATGCTCTTTGGTGATGCAAAATGATAAACATAAATGCATGGCATACTTTGGAAGAAATTACCGATTGGCCTCAACGTTTTCACTGTTCCACGACACTGCGGTAGCTTAACCCAAAAGGCGAAAACGGGGACAAGTAAAGAAGAAATGTAAAGTTAAAACGTAACAAAATAACCTAATGGAGTGAGGATCTTTTCTTTGTCGCCGTTTCCGCTCAGGTTGTACTGGGAGTGTCTGATGAGGAGGATATGGCGTGTGGCTTTCGGTTTGCCGTTGTCCTGCTCGGAGGTGAGGTCTTCTGTTGCTTTCTCCTTCTTTCTCCCATTGGTGCACGCAGACGGGTCCCTCCTAGACGGAGTCAGAACAGGTGATGCGATGAGAAGCTTCACGCACAGGGCTTCGCTAAGAAATCCCCAGCACTGACACGATAAGACACAACACCACCACATAAACGTGTGTGACAAACAATAATCGGTGCATAAGTGGAGAAAGAACATACTTATCCCAGTTAAAGTCCCACGCTGGTCCGGACGGCGCCGGTGTGTGGTGTGCAGGTGACCACGTCGGCTGTGCTGCTTGGAGGACCCCGAACCCGCTCCACAGACCGGGCTTCAGGTCCCCGAAACACCCACGAGACTCGGCCACGGCCGCCGCTAACACCACGGCAGTGGAGCCTCCGACGACCCCGCATATAAGTCTCAGAGCCCTCCTGTACGACATGCTTGGATTGGGGGGGGCTAATGCTAGCCGGGCAAGCTAATTGACTAGTTTAACTAGCTAGTCGTGTCGGAGCCGACTGTGTAGCTAAGCAATATGGCGCATACGAATGTACGGAAGTACGAGCTGAAAGTCTACACTGCTATACACGCACTCAACGTATTTACAAACGTACGACTGAATGACACGTATCAAGACTACATAGAAAGAGAAAGTAGCCCTACTTGACAGTGATCTGAACGATGTTAGTACACTACGGTGTCCCGGCAGGGTCACATGTTTGACGAGCGCAAAACGTCCCGATATCCGCCACGCGGGGGCGCTCTGGTCACATGTCTTCTCACATACACTCAGACCGTGCCCTTAAAGATAACGAGATTACAAATACATCAATATTATTTTTTTTAAGGAGTAACATACAATTCACGCGTAGTCCGTCATGTTAAACGCGGCCACGGGCCATGCTTTGTGACCCCATACGGCCGATCTGCTCACGCCTGATATAAAGGAAACGTGTTCTTTTCCAACTTGAATAACTAATGACTAATGCGTGGCATGTGTTACTTTATTAGCGATACCGATCGTTATCCGTATAGGACGCAGGGGTTTAGCGTGAAGACACTTTGTGCATGAATAGGTTTGCATTAGAAGCTCCACCTTTCGAGCGGTTCGGTGACCTCACCAGTGGGCTGGATTGGAAAGGGTGGGATTTCCAAGATCCCGGAGCGCTGTATTTTTTTTTGCCTCTCTATCTTTGGATCTTTTTTTGGCTGCATGGTAGCGAAAGGAGATTCTTGCTTAATCGTTCGTAGCTACAAACGTTGCAAATTGGATCTTCAAATGCATCTCCAAACTGGAATAAATAATTGAGGAATGTGGAAATTACAGAATGCCCAACAGCGCTGGAAAGAGATTTAAACCCACCAAATATATCCCGGTATCCACAGCTGCCACACTTCTTGTGGGATCCACTACTTTATTCTTCGTTTTTACGTAAGTTGTTTATTTTTATTCACGTCTTTGACTCTTTTTTTTTCTTTTTTTTTTTATACGTGGCTATCGCATACGGTCTTGTAAATGGCTATTTAGTCAACATGGGCGATTGAGTGATTTGGGGTAGGCTATAATTACCTGGCTTTATAGAATTATTCCTGAATATTATGTGTTGGTCTTGTCGATGTTTTAAATCGTTACGCGCAATCGAGCAAAGGGATTTTGGTAGGCTCACACGTGGATGTTTTTTGTTTTTTTTTCCACTATCTGCAGCGAAACTTCACCCAAGCCATTCCCTACGTCTGTACCATTCAAACAACTGTGCGATTGTGCAGGACCCCCAAGTATAGGCCGCAGCACGCTGCAGGCGGTTTACGCAATTAAACACCATTTCATTGATTGATCCGCAAACAGAGCGCCCCTATCAGGCTAACCTTACTGCTTAACCTCCACTCGCTGTTTAGGAGACGATCACACGCTTCCTATAACCCAACGAGTTACAAAGATATCTTTTTAAGTTTTACAATTAGGCTTTCGCGTTGTCACCAGAAGCCCAGCGCTACAGTGTTTCATATTTGAGTCATAGTGACAGTGTGGTACAAATTGTCCAATAGGGTTGAAATCACATACTGTGTGTAGCAGCCTACATCGAGGGGTTAGGCCTAAGTGGTTTAATTGAATGTACCGTTACGGTGCACTCGTTGTTTTTTTTCTTTCTTTGTACT
>OOFB01013583.1:3862-22643 GCA_900323305.1 Trachyrincus murrayi | reverse complement strand
ACAAAAAAAAAAAAAAAAAAAAAAAAAAAAAAAAAAGGGGGGGTGGGGGGGGGGGGGGGGGGGGGGGGGGGGGGGGGGGAGACAGTGCAAGACGAGGAACACTGCTACAGTGAGGCACAATGTTCAGTTTGTACGACACCCGTGTGGTCAGAGAGGGTTTGCTGGGGCCGCGTCAGTCTTGCACCATGCGACAATAAATGTTGGGGAGGTGCATGGCGCGTGTATACGAGTGTGTGTCAGTGTGTAAGGAGAGGCAGGTGTGAGGTCACCAGCTGGCAGTGACTCTAAACTGGTGGTGGTGGGGCGGTGGTGGTGGTGGTGTACACAGCGAGGTGACAGGCATCGGTTACTCGGTGGTCTATTTACAATGTCAGCAACACATGCCGTCCAAATTAAAAAGGGTAAGGGAGACGTTAAGAAAAAGCCAATAGTCATTACGGTTAGTATAGCGGGGAGTGCAAAGTAGGGACGGCGAATGCCATGAACAACCTCCTCTTAAGTCTTTTGTACAAGCTGGTAATATCAATTCATCTTAACATTAACTGGATAAAAATTTAGCCATAGTTTACAATACAATCTTTTTTTTCTCAAATCTGGTCATAATTTACTCTTCGTACAAAAAAACGCCAAAAAACAGGTCTTTTGTGGTTCATATACAATCATGTAAAGACTGAATCTAGAGTTCTATTCTGTACAAACACTTGTGAAAAAAGAAAAAAATACCCACTGCTTTTGTGAATGGTGTGTATGGCTGGGCGGTTACTGGCCTTGGAGACAGTGCTACAGATCTGCCTGCAAATGACATGTATGTTTACGAGACAGAGCGACAGAGAGAACTAGTGTGTGTGTGTGGACCAGGATGGCAACTCCAGACAGAGAGATGCTAGTTTTACTCCCGTTGAGCAATGACTCCCTTTGCCTTGGAAGTGACCAGTGACTACTAAAAATGTCCCCATTGTGTCACCCATCAGCCTAGATCCCCCTGCCCCTTGGACAAAGGGTGGTAAATGGTCCACTTGAGCTCAATAATAATAATAATAATAAGAAGAATAATAGCCTGGATGAGACTACGTAAAGCCATGGATAAACGGTGTGCTAGTGAGATGTAGCTGTGCTCAGTTTCCCCCTCCCCCCCAGCCACCAGCTGTCTCAGGTAGAGTGAAGAGGTGTAAGCTGCCAGGTTGTTTAGGCGTCGGTGGGTTTGGCTGCCAGCATACCAGAGCCAGGGGGTGTCAGGGGTGGAGACCAACTGTTAGCACCATGGCAGGCCGTGACCACAGAAGGCCTCAGCACCACAGAAGGACAGGGGGGGGGGGGGGGGGGGGGGGGACATCTCAACGACTGCACCTCGTCCACCTCCACAAAAACACAACCGGCAGATGTCCGCTTTGACCCCTGATCCCACCCCGCCGACACGGGTCTAAAAGGACTCCCGCGGTGAGCAGAGGGGCTGGCTGGGCGGCCCGGAATTGCCCAGGGGAGTGGAGAGAAAGCGAGCACACGCTAATGTCAGGACGTCGAGGAGACAGACGTGTCTGCCGTCTTTGCTGGTTTCAGATTTGTACAGGGACAGACAGACAGACAATTAGCTTTTGCGGCTTTAAAAATCTAAATTAAATAGAAAACTAAGTTGTGAACGCCCAGTTCTGCTCCCCTGTGCAGCGCGTGTTGATCTCCAACCAAACACCACCCGACGTGACAAATCTGAGAGAGCTACCATCCGCTCCAGCAGTAGAGATAAAGCAAGCCATGTTTGATGCAGGGAAGGGATGAAGTGGAGGAGGAAAAGGGGGGAGTCCAAAACAAGAGAATATACACAAAACACAGGATTGACTCAAGCAGTTCAAAAATTAAAAAATAAAATAAAAGGAAAAACGAAAATATATATCTATCACATCATACGAAATCCCTGTCGGCCAGACCTCACTGTACGTTTATTTTACAGGTTGTGTTTCCGTCTTCCTCCAGCAGTGCAGGGAGAGAAGAGCTGGTAGGTAGGTGGGTGGGTGGGTGTTTGGAAGGGAGAGGCTGTGGCTGCAGCCCCCACCCCCCTGGCGGTGATGGTTGGGAGGAGGGGAAGGGAGGGACTCACTACCTGCGTGCAGGCAGGTGCAGCCCGTTGACCTGGGGGGGCAGGTTGGGCAGGAGGAGCTCGAGGTGGGCGAACAGGGAGAAGTGATCGGAGGGAATGTGGGGATGCGGGCACCCGCTGATATTGTTCTCTAGAAGCCAGTGTGGGTCCAGGGGGCCCAGGATGCCCAGCACGTTCAGGCTCGGCCTGGAGTAGAAGATGTAGTCGATGACACCCTGCGAGGCAAAGGAGCGACAGTTACCAGAACACAACAACAAACCACCGAAACGGATAACCACATTTGTTTGGCAAAAGGAGGGTAAAATAAAACACAGTAACTCATTTGAAAGGCGGTCACCTTGAAGTCGAAGGTGTAGTTTGTGTAAGGCATCAGGCCGTTCTCGTAGGCGCTCTTCAGCTTGAAGCCGTGGGTGATGCGGCCGCTGGACGTGCTGTTCTTGCCGTTGCAGTTGAAGTTGGTCAGGCTGTCACTGTAGCGCAGCTCCTTGAAGTCCTTGTGGGTGCAGTCCACGCCGCCCGTGCTCAGGTACTCCACCACACCTGGGAGGAAGAGAAAGATAGCGGTCATCATCATCCGTCGTCAACAACCGCTTGGGGTAAGCTGCCTGTGGTCAGGGGGATGCCCTCATCCATGCAAACTAGGGGTGAACAATTCATCAAAATATTACCGCAATAAAAGTGCAATATCCAAATCACAGGAGCTGCAACTTTTGGAAATGTGTAAATGTATAACACCGTTATAAATGAAGTAGTGTAGTGCTGCAGAGATCCCCTGGCCTACAATTTATTTTCTCCAGATGTAAGAAAACATGTTTGTTTGGTACAGACCCCAACAAATGTCACATCGTGATAGTTTTTTGTGTGAAAATTGTGATGCAAAAATTATCATTCCCACAAATAGCGAATGATATCGCAATCTGTCAAAATAAATAAATTAGCACATCGTTCAGCCCTAATGCTAAACACTGCCATTTTGACCACGGCCACTCACCAGAGTCGGGCAGGGAGTTGAGATCGGCGCACAGCACCAGCGGGATGGCGTTGGTCTCCCCGGACACCGAGGAGAGCTTCAGGCTGCGCGTGGCCTTGTCCACGATGTTCTTCACCTCCGACAGGAACATCATGGTCTGGACCAGCTTGACGTCGGAGTACTCGGGGTCCCAGTGCATGTGGGCGTTGGCCACCAGCAGCAGCTGCTTCTCCATGCCGTGGAGAGACTTGCCAGCTGAGTGAGAGAGCGAGCGCGAGAAGGCGTTAGGGGAGATCGCATCATTTCACACCAGTCACACGAGTACAAGCCCTTACCCTCGGGCAGAAGGTACTGTAGTGCTGGGCGGAATGGCCAAAGAATCATAGAACGGTATAAATGATCACGGCCACGGTATGACACTGGGAGGTGCTAGGACGCAGGGAAACTGCACCGCTTTTATTTTTTATTTGTTTTACTGAGAACGCTGGGTGCCTTTGCTTTCAGATAAGGACCACCGTATGTCAATGTTTAAACAGGGTCAAAACGTTCTACCTACTAATAATAACAAGCTGGTCTTTTTTTTCTCTCCCTTTTCTGGCATCCAGAATAATGCATGTGTTTTTTCTTTGCATTCTCTTGAGTAGTGCTAGTGCTGCGGTGCAATTTCATTGAAACTTTGCACAATGTACCACAATCACCTTTTGGTTTACAATGAGAGCACTCACACCGGCGCCGCCATACAGCCACGCTAGAACTTCCAGCTCAACCTCTGCACACAGCGCCATGCATTGTGACCCATTATATTAAACACAGAACAAGACCAAATACATATTCCGGCATGCGTTGTCCTTTCTACTACGGGACTATTGGCCGGTCTGGCCGATTTTGTAACCAATTGAACCATTTCAGAAATTAAAAATGGCAAAACGCGATCTCTTGTTTTTATGATTGGATGGTTTTTATGTTGTATATACTGTACTGTATTGATTGTATGTCTGTCTAATTGTCTCATGTCTGTCCAACTATGACAAGTTGTGACGCAGGACAATTTCCTCAACAAATCAGACAAAGTGATCTTACACCGGCCTGTAGTGAAGAGGGGCTGGTGTTTGTGAACATTGGGGGAAAATGCTGCCGTTCATTTTAAAATGGTACCAAAGCTTTAGGAAAAACGTTATGATCGTGCCGACTTCCCTATGCATGCCAATCACCAGATGATGCGTTTGTGTTTAGTACCATTAATTCCTCTTGATGTTATCCAATAGATACAACTGAATGTTTCATAGTGAAGCTAGAGACACAGTAAGAACCAAGTCCAGTCTCGGAGCCTGAACTGCTAAGGTAACTTCGTTAGAATCTAAGCTCCTGTACTAAAAAGGCATACAGGAAGTCATGTCAGGAGATTGCATTAAGGCACAGCAATGTTATTAAATAACATTTACCATTGTCCCTAGAGCTATAGATGCCATGACGTCATGTTCAGAATTACCTCATAAAAGCTTTGCTAAAGCTTTTCAAAGACAAAACATTTTTGGATATTGACAGTCATGTACAAATAATTCTACACAATACTTAAGTATGTACATTTCTATATTAGCTACGTTATATGTGCTACATAGCCCAGATCATGGCTTCTCTACAACATAACATGCACACATTTTAGCAAGGACCTTGAGCAAATATGGCAACTAGACTTTAAAACAAACAGTTGCCAGCATAAGCCCATCATAAATGTCCAACCGGTAGCTACAAAACTACCCGATTGGTTGTTTTCTGGCTGGCGGGTTAGTAGGGACAGCCTACTACAAAGCCATAAGGCATAAGGCAAGAATGTAGTTTGTTATTTTGCAGTACAGATAGCTTCTGGGGAGTCATTTGATAATTTTTACTCGCCTACTGCTCCTTTAAAACTTTTAGTTTATTGCAAGACATTATTTTTTTTTTAAAGCAAGGAATTTTGGGCATTTTATAATTGACAGCTGCCCTGGGCCCGAATGAAAAGCTTGGGACATGAAGAGGGTCTTCTACTCACAGGAGAGCTCCATCATCTCCTTGCGGACCTCCAGCAGGACCGCCACACCGATGTTGTCCTTCGTCATGACTCTGTTCAGCATGGCTTCCGAGCCCTCAGAGTTAGCCATGGCCAGCTGGTTGAACTCCACCGTGTGCTTCTGCACCACACTGAACCTGGCGTGGCGAGGATAACCAAAAACACCATTAGTAAGTAGTAACCAAGGGCTCTGAGAATAATATAGTCTCATTTCAAACATAAAATAAACAATGGGTCTTTGATATACTCGAGAACAACCTTCTGGGCACGTATGATTGTAACCATTAGGCTATGAAGAATGCAGCATACATTAGAAAAGACCTTGACGCAGGCACATCTTGTTTTTTGGGGTATAATCAAGTGTCATCACTTTGCAGTGTTTGTATACCAATGCAATTCCACTACAAAAATGTTCAGTAGCACTTCTTTCGAAAGTGATTTCTTTGAAACCAGCTCTATTAAAAGTTGTCGGCAACAAGAGAAAATGGTCATAGTCCAATTAGAATTGTGGCCAGACAGCTCTGGCTTTGACATTAATACTGTTAATAAAGGAGGAATACTATCGGGAAGAACTGCGTCGTTCCATTAAGCTTTGCATGACTGAACTGAACACGTACTTGACGAGTTATCAAATGATCCAGGATGACAAAGATTAGAAGGGGGAAATAATGCAACTAGTTACTTCTCCGTCTTGTAGAAAACCGCACATCCATCCACATGTTTGCGGTCTGACTCAGACATTGTCCTGGCACGCGACTTTGGACTGAAGAATCCCTCGTAACCCTGCTCCTTCAGCTCGGGCAGGAAGAAGTTGTAGTACTGCTCCGTCTCCACTTCCTGACGGCAACAAATAGGGCGTGTCATGGTGAACGGTTAGCACGCCTCAGCCTGCTGGTCTCAGGTTACAGGACCGTAACCACTTTCCAGTGAAGTATCAAAATACATCATATTAGCATGAACATTATGTACACACGTACAGTGCAGGGCCAGTATAGGTCCCCGTTTTCAACGAGTCACATTGTGACAGACCAACATCATACCTGCAAGCTAATGATGTCTGCGTTGCAACTCAGGATCTCCTGCATGATGGACTTCTTCCTGTACTCCCAGTTCAGGGCCCATGAGGGGCAGTAGCCATACAGCTGTCGCGTGGCGTACTTATCACACAGCACATTGTAGCACATCACCGAGAACAGTGCTGGAAAACACAGGAGGGACAACAGGGGCTCAGGCTCAATCTTATGGAAACCTCAGTGCCTTCAGTGGCACGTGACCCACTAGCCCTTCATAGGGATCAAGTTGCCAGGAACTATACATTCACTCTACACATGTCTAGGCTCTATGATACCAAGTTACCAGCAAATGGCAGGTAAATCGTGGGAGGGTCGTTCTTGTGAATGCATGTGTATATAGAATTTATTTTGCACACTTTTTATATGTCTGGATGTGTTCCACATGTGTACACAATCAATTAAATGCCATTGGCCATGGGTTATAATGTTATCAAAAATAATTACCTTTTTATAAGTAGACAGTAAAAACTGAGGGAGGAAGAAATGCTCACAATGTACTACTAGCAATCCTAGATGGGGTCATGGGGACCTTGTATATAAACTCATTAGTTTCTCCCTGTGCATAAGGGAAGCATCGTCCTGGAACTGACCCATGAAGCAACTTAAAATGTGTGATTGTGATGAAGGGACACAGGAATAAAGTTGAATCCAATTTAATACTTGGCCATGTGCATTTTGATGTTTGGGTGTGTGCAATTTGGCAGGGAAAACAAATTATGGCCGAGCAAGTTTTATATACTATAGCATTATAGTAATGGAATACCGACAAAACAACCTTGTTTGTTAGCCTTTACCTCAAAGCATCTTTCTATCAGCGCCACCAGGTTGAGAAACTCATTTGCTGTTGCATACAAAACGACAGCATTGACAAAATTGCAGAGGGAAATGCCCTTCCAGAGGCTTAAATGTAGCATGAATTAATGGCTACAATTTAAACCCCATTACATTAGCTTTGATTTAAACTTGTTTTCAATTTTATACAGTGCATGTTCATGCTAGGCCAGTGTGAATGAAAATGAGATACTTAACATAACTAAATCTTCATGTTCATTAAAGCTTCTACCACAACTTGCTCATGGCTCCATCCTAAATGGCTCCATATATTCTGACAGTGCCCAAGAAAAAGATAGCCCATTAGGCACCAACAGGACACACTGTGTCTCAATCCCTCAATGTGGCATAGAAAATGTGCATTATAATTGTACCACTTTGGCTTCCGAAGGACAAAGAAATGTGCCAGTCTGACAAGAATATGCAAAAGCCCATCACATGTTTGAGAAGGATTTGCTTGTGGACAGCAGTGTTTCCCTACATGCATCCAGCAGTGGCACAGCACCACCACCGCTGGATTACTAGCGCCACTCTAATCAGAATTTTAAATGATGTTGGGCGCCCCAAATGCTATTAGTTTAATTTAAAAGCACCCCTCAATTGTTACATTGTCATTGGAGAAATATTGTGGAAAGATACTGACAGTAAAATAGTGTTCTGCTATAGAAGAATAAAAAGCACATGATGATACTGTAGGTGGCATTAGCTCATGAATGGCTTTAGACTCAATGTAGTAAGCATACAAGTTAATAGAAAGTAGCCTACATATTTGATTGTATAAAACAGAAGCAAGAGTTTTATGAAAACCAGACGATGAGATGGCTACAAATTGCAAAAACTGTATTTGCCCTAACATGTAAAAAATGTGATATATGGTTATTACATTGTATGAGACCATTTGTGTTGGAATGCACCAGAGCCCTAAAACCTCTGCACCAGAGCACATCAGCACTGTGCACACACAACAACAACAACAAAGTGTACCTCACATACACTTCAGCAACAAATGAAAGGGGAAACAAAGAACAGTACTTGTGCTAGGGGTGTATGGAAAAATGGATTCACGATTCTCATCTATGATTCTGAACCGGTTCACATGTGTTATTGCTCAGTTGATATAACTTTTCAAATATAAAAACGACATAATCTCATACACATTTTCTGCTTTCATGCCATAATTTGCCACACCGCCTTTCTTAGCGCACTGGAGTAGATCCCGAAATGAGTACCCCTATGTACTGAATCGAGAATTTGATTTTGAATCAAATCGTGACCCAAAGAATCAAGAATTCAAAAAGATGTATGGCCCCCTCCTGTCTGTACATCGAGGCAGTATATCACACATGGCTAGTGCATCAAAGAGCTATAAATGAAGACTACAGGCAACTGCCATGTCAATCTACTGACGCCAACACGTGTGTGGTGTTCTAATTAATGACTAATCACACATTTGTATTGAGGGATATTCATGTCATTGCATATCACGGTGGATTCAAACAACAATTGTGATAAGAAGGATGTATATATGTCACTGGCTGGTAGTTAATTGAATTGTAGTCAGTCCTGAATCTTAGAAAACTACCCACAGGTTTATGTTCCACACAAGTGATATTAAGTTTGCCTATGGCGGCCCTTACCCGAGGCCCGTGTTCGGTCTGGCTCCTGGAGTGCGATCCATGACCGGGGTGGAGGCTGCTCTGTTGGTTCTGTCACATCATACACACAAACCAGGGTTACTTTCTGCTGCATTCAGGAAATACTTTTCAGATTCAACAGACACGAGTTCAACATGTGGTGCACTCACGTCGCTTGATGGCTCCTGCCAGGTTGTCCAACAGGTAGTTGAGCAGTCGGCGCGTGCCATCGGGTTCCTGGTAGAGGCTCATGATCTCTTGTGCTAGTGGGTTTCCTGGCAAAGCCAACAGACACCACACTGAGCCTCGCCAAAACAAACAGACAACCTCATGTATGGTCCAAGCAAGATGCTGAAAGTTAACTCACCTTTCAACCCTAACGTTTGTAACTGGAACAGTTTCCCCAATTCGAAAGGCAGAACCCGCAACTGGTTGTTATTTAAAAGAAGTTCCCTGTTGAGTAGATACATAGGGGGGGGGGGGGGGGTCAGCCTCTACTGGGGGAGGTGAGCAGATCATAGCCTTTCAATTAATAGAATACAAATATAAGAATCATGCCAATGAGGAGCACACCTTCCGCTAATGGATGTACATTTGGGGATAGCAAGCTTTTCACCTGAGCGACACCATGTTGCCGAGCTCTGCCGGCAGGCTCCTGATTTTGTTGGACGACAGATCCAGGTAAACCAGGTTGTGTAGTTTGGCAATGTCTGGCGGGATGCGTGACAAGGAGTTGTCACTGAGGTGCAGGGCAGTGAGGTGGGTCAGAGACCACAGGGCTGTACTGAGGCTTCGTACTCGACCTGCAGAAGGAGGTATTGTGTATAGGACACAGGACCATTAGCTGTAGACTTTGATAAATGTGTTGCCACCCTGGTGCTCAGTGGGTGGCGGAACACATTTGGAATGGCTTGAATGTGCATCAGATACAGTCATGGTGATCATATTCAACTGAAGTTCTTACAGATAAAAAAAGGCACCCAAATATAGACCCAAAACAAATTGGTGACATTCTCAGTACTAACCAAACGTTACATTATCGCTTATCAAACTCACCGCTGATTTCAAGTTCAGCCCAGTATGACTTCTTCCCGTTGGCTGCCTCCTCGCTCGACATAATTGTGTACATCCGCCTAGGGTCTGGCGGGTCATATTTTTCCTTGGGCATTCCTGTACTGCTGGGAAAATAATATATATATTAAAGACGTGTGCATTTAATATATACTTATAAGTATGCTCCCTGAAACATTTGAAGAATGCATGCGAAAACGTGTCAATTCCAGATAGTTACAAAGGTGTTGAAAAGCTAGAATTTGTGGTGACATTTAAAGCCAGGTATACATTTGAAATTCGCCATTGAAGCAGCACGTGTTTTCAAACATCAATGTTTACATCATTAAATACAGAATTGTAATTAGGGTTTAACATGCCCCCAGCTGTGATTTACATACAACGAAGTTGCATAAAAGACAATACAATACCCTGCAATCAAAACACCATGGCTATAATTACGGACCGATGCGGTGGACGACAACCAATTTCTCTTTCCATTGTAGCTTAGCAGGTTAGTTCACACTAACCCAAATAGCCACCGTCAGCTAACAAACTAAATATAGCAACATAACTAGCTTGTTTGCTAACTCACAAGATGGTCAAAATAAGAACATAATTGTTCAAGCCAAACACCACGGTCGGTTGGCATGGCAAAATAAACACATTTATTTGAATAAAAATGCACATTCGATGATTACATAATGCCCATACACTGGCTTGCGCATTTTGGTTAGGCCAGAAAACAGCGTATTATCTAGCCAACGCAGGCTAGCTCGCCACCGCTGCTGCTGAACCAGCTAGCAAGTAGCTACATGCTACATAATGTAGCTACTCGCTTGTTTGTGAGCAGAGCGATGCTACTTAGTTAGCTTGCTGCTACATAGCCAAAAGCTAACTGCTCCTATTTTTCTATCAAAATAAAAAAATCGAAAAACATTCACATCGCATGGAACGAGGGGTTTGAAATGGAAGTTTAACAGAATCAAACAGTCCACGGCTGAATAATAAAGTGTGGTTTGTACCTGCAAGAGCATACCAAATAGCGGGGACGACTGCGTGTTCTCTTTTGTTTTCTAGCTACTTCACTCGCTTCCGCTGCTGCTGTATCATGGCGACTGTCAGGTTTTTTTCCTGCCAACGATAACAGCGCTGAATCCTATTGGCCAGCGTCACAAATCTAACCAGCTGTTGTCGAAGAGTAAATACTTCACTGATGAGTGTTGTAATATGGAACGGAGGGGGACACCGCACAGGTGCACAGAAAGCTGTGACATCAATGTCATCTTATTTGCGACGTAGGACATTTCCAGAGACACAACTACATCTACAGTGTGAAAGGATCAATCAATCGCATTTTCATTTCTACTATTGATTGTCCTCAAATTATGAACGACTTTTACAAATAAATGTAACTGATTATTCACTGTTATTATGCAATTCTGTGTGCATATGTCCCTGCTATAATATGCATTGCAAGTAGATCAAACCTGAGACATCAAACATACCATTTGTTATCTTACCTTGACTAATAGAACATCCATGCCAGTAGTAAAACTATCATGTTTATTTAACTTTTTACTTGAGCATATGACATTTGCGTTTCAGAAATCAGTAGTGCAAATTATATCACTGCATTTTATGATTTATTCACAATCTCTGGATGACATTTTGTCTTCCGTGTGAACCAACCAACCGGGTGACCAAATAACCGGGTAAACAAAAAGCCAATGCAACATGCACATACACATTTAAAAACATTTAAAAACATCACAGGCAAGTATATGTATACTACTTGCATATGAAAATCATCAAAAAAGCATGCCCTCTTACAGAGGAACTATTAAAAACTGTACAGCACCATCTCTGGTGAAACAGTGGTTATTGGAATTCCTCGTTCGGATTGGCTGGAATTGTGGCAATCAGAAAGAGAAGTTACCTAGCGCTAACTGTGTTTGATACTGGTTTGGTGACCCTCAGGCTGACAGACACCTAGCAGGTGATCCTGAAGGTAACTGAGGGATTCTTCGATGTGATCGGGCAAGGCTTGGCCCAGGTCCGCCCGGGATCTGGACAGCAACAACTCCACGGCTTCACAAACGGCTAGCCTGGACACCGTGTCGCTCGGCGTTGGGCTCGCGGTGTGCTGCCGTGTCTCCGTGATGGGGCTGCGCAGGTCACCTGGAATCGACCGGTTGACCCCCAATTAGGTCTCACCAGAGGAAGCAACAATTCAGACTTGATGTTTCTTGAAAGCTCTTTTGGATGGCTCACCTTTGTTCACCTTGTTATAACTGAGCAGTAGCATCCACAGGAGCTCAATCAACTCCTCCCATTTTGGCCATCTCTGAGCACCGTCCTGGAGGAGGTGGTGGACATGGATCAGTTCCTCTCTAGTCTGTCGCTTGCCTTGTCTGCCGCCATCTTGTATATTATTAGCAGCATTTTAAATCAGATGATTTGTTCGCTTATTTTTTGTTTTCATGTTAAATCCTTCGGGTTAGCTCGATTCCCTTTAGTTTCTATGCTATGCTTTGAATACAATTCTATAGACACTTATATAGTTATCATCTCTTAATATTTAACATGAAGTGTGTTTTTCCTCCTTTCATTTGTGTTATGTAAAGTAGTTTTGAGTTGCCTTTATGTATAATACGTGCTGTAAAGATATGCTTTGCCACATTGTTGCACTGTTGTTACAACTGTAGATGTATTATTATTGAAGATGACACTTAGCCTTGCATGGTCGTCAATTGACAAAAGAGAAGCAAGCAGTTACAGGTTATACTAGAGATATGAGATATCTTTATATTCACCGTAGGGTCCTGACTCGGGGTGCCGTTCTTCAGAAAGTGGAGCAGTAGACCGAGGGACATGGGCAGAGGAGTCTTCTCTTGGCAGCTGTGGTCCAGCAGTTGCTGCAGCAACTTACATTTCAGAAGCTCGCTCTGCAAACTATCAAGTAACCGCTTCCTGTGTGAAAGGCGGAGACAAAGGGCATCAGAAAAAAAAGAGAGAAAGAAGAGAAACCACTTCAAAAGGTGGGGCTAAATCCACTAGTATATCGACGTCACAACATCCTTTTTCTGCCCTCGTACACGCGCTCTCCCCTGCAAATCACACTGTCTGAAATCCTCCCCGGCCACAACCTCGACCCACAGAATCAGAATGTGATGTAGATATAGCCATAGAAGGGAGATGTCATGGTATGTTGGTGCAAGGAATCAATACCAATATGAAACTCGACTGTATAGTAACCAAACCCCCTCTCGCCTGTGTGATCTGAGTGGCACCACAATGAGGAGCACGTGGAAGAGCTCCTGGGACAGCCTCCCTGAGCTGAGCACCGGAGAGCAGTCCACCTCCAGCGCCATGTGCAGCATCCTCTGGAAGACGGACACCATCCTGGAACAGAGACTAAACAGTGAGCTAAAACCTAACACCGATCGTAACGGTCACACAGAAAAGGAATTATTCCAATATTTTGGAGTTCGACAGAGACGTGTCTGAAGTTCACCTGATGTGATCATTCGTGTCTTCGGACCTTTCGCCACCGTCTCCTTCTTCTGTTGATTTCATTATGGCAGCGCACAGCCACTTGATGACATCTCTAGACAAAGGAAAAATATAAACGCGGAGAATAATATTTCTTAGTGCAACACACATCTTTGAATGGCCCACATCCTAGGGATGACACGATACCATTTTTTTTCTATTCCGATACCGGAACTGGAATCTTAAGTATCTGCCGATACCGATATGATATACCAATGTTGACCATCACCTTGCCCCTCTAACACATCATATAGCCTTTTTTCTGTATTTATGTATTTGGTGATTAATAAAGTATTTACTTAATTATACAACTGACATATATGGTAAAACATATATACACACTGTGGAGTGTGTGTGGTTGGTGGCTGGTTTAAGCAGCCTCACCTGGTCTGAGTCAGACTGATTAGACTCTGGGGGGGTGAGGCTGCACACCTGTGGGGCATTGGGGAATCAAGGCACAAAGGATAAGCCAGCTATCAACCACACATACTCAAGAGAGCGCTGGCACTTCAGCAGGTAACACCTGCTCTGCTTGCAACATCTTGCCAACTCTACAATAAACTGGTTTATACAAGATCTACCTGTGTCCCGTGTGTCAGAGGAGGTAAGCAAAGCCACTTGGGTGCCGTGTGGCAGGAGAAACTGCCACACACATATACAACATAATACAAACTTCCATTACACACTACCAACACTGATTTAACATAATTAACATTAACCACTAAATGGGTTTGCCTGCGATGCGGATGTGCGTATCCATGTGCACAGGCAAAGAAAGGGACAGCTACGCTTTTCTCGGGTCCGCTAAGTGACGGCTACGCTAAATTTCGGATAAACAAATGAGTTCGGTCCATGGTCATCCTGTATATTGTATATATAGAAAATAATAAATGGTTAAACTGAGTTTTCGGTGTGTTTCTGGATTATTCAATCAAGCAAGGCCAAAATTTCATTCTGCTCATGTTTTCTCACTTTCTTCACTATGAACTATTTTACTTGGAAATTGACTACTTGGAAATGGACACAATCTGAACACCAAGTTGTCTTTAATCCTACTGAATTACTCGTTGTTTTCATGAGAGCCAATTCATTTCAAGTTAATTGTTCACCACTTCCCTCCAGAAGTTTGTCCTAGAAATCTGACGTACCTGACTTTGGTGAACTGACAATTGCATGACAAAAACGCCCTGGCTATCGACTGCTTGAGGGCAGCGGGGGAGAGTTTGGCTCTGAAGTCGTCCTCCATCGTCCGCACAACATACTCCAGCAACATCCGAATAACCTCACAGCGGTGTCCTTTGGCATGGTCCTCCTGACAAACATACAGAATGTAATATTATGTACCCAGCTAGCGTTGAGAACCAAGATGGAACCAAGACAGCCTCTAGGTGAATAAGGCCCATTGAGTCCTCTTCTTAAAGAATGTAATATTATGTACAGACAAGGATCATCAAATGTGTCACATGTGTTGATGTGCAACAAGTCATCCTACCGGTTTGTCCATGATTGAGGTCAACAGCTCCCAGTCCCATGGAATGGTGGTTTTATCCGCCCTGTGGTGTCTGTAAACAGGAAGTACAAACACAGAAGGATAATTCAAAGATGAGAAGAAGCGAGTGGGAAATGAGGGGGAAATTCCACTGCAAAACATCAAAATCTCTATAAAAGATTGAACCTCTGATTGATGTACGACTTTATGGCAGACACAATCGATCTCTGAACAACAAATGGTAGCAGGTAATGTAGCAAAAGAGGCATAATGCCAACCTTCTTTTGGTGAGGAATAACTAGAAAACTGGAGCTTGTTCGGTAGTTTAGCATTGCTTCCCTGGCCTCTCTTCTCCCACTACCAACTTCTTATACCAGTGGTTCCCAAATAGTTTTTGTCAGGCCCCCCTATTTATTTGTGTGCAACACATTTCTAATTGTTCGTTCCGCCTGTACTTTGTTTTTATACAGTGTGCGATTGAGCTTTTCCCCTCACTAAAAGACATTACCTTATCCCTTCCATCCCATCTCCCTGCACCCCCCCTGCAGTACCCCTGCGCCTCCTACTTTGGGAAACACTGTCTTATACTATATCACAAAGTAATGTATTTACTACTCAATAAACCCTTGAAGGTCTCAAGTGGTGGGCATAAAGAAACAAAGTAATAGCAATGAAGTCACTTATAATCAAATTATGTAATAATTCTGGCCTCTTGTATATATTTGGAGAATGGGCCTTATATTCACCTAGTGGCTATCTTGAATGCAAAATTCCGCATTCAGTTCCCCCACCCAGCTAACCGTTTAGAACCAAGATGTAACCAAGATAGCCTCTAGGTGAATAAGGCCCATTGAGTCATCTTCCTCACCTCTGCGTCCTCATCAGAAGATCGAAGGCCTGCACACGAAGGTGCAGTGGGCACCGGGGTCCCAGCAGGATGCCTCTCAGCAGGTGGGTGGTGATGTCCTTGGGGGGGTAGAAGCCGGGCTGCAGCAGATCAGACAGCAGTTGGACTGTACCCTCAAGGTGGCTCTCCTCGATGGTGCTGTAAACCAGCCTCAGGCTCTGCCTGCATAATACCTGAGCTTCACCAAAGCCACCATCCTCTTCTTCACCTATATCCTGGGGGGAGGGGTATACATTGACGTTAGTTAGTGCCATTATAGCAGGGCTTCGACCCTAGCATTCAATTTTATTGATGAATAATCTTATTTGTGGACTGTGTGTTGTTGGTGGCTGGTTTAAGCAGCCTCACCTGGTAGGAGTCAGACTGATTAGACTCTGGGGCTGGGTGAGGCTGCACACCTGTGGGGTATTGGCCAATCAAGGCCCACAGGTTAAACCAGCCACCAGCACACACACTCAGGAGGAGCGCTGGCATGTCAGCATGTACCACCTGCTCTGCCTGTTCAAACTCTGCAATAAACCGGTTTAACCATCATCTGCCTGTGTCCTACTACTGGAGAAGCCCTGAAAAGCCACTGTAGATGGCATGTGGCAGGGGAAACTGCCATACTATTATACAAATTTACAATCTATACAATACAATTTTATATTAATTTTATAACACGCAGAAACCAAGATCAATCCATCAATTAAATTAATAGTAGTATAATTGTATGTCCATAGAATAATCAAATGAATGAATTACAACTAAAAGTGCCAGCGCTGCGTTATAGCAAAGACTAAAAGCTAGTGTGTCGAACCTGGTCAGGCGCTGTTTGAGCCATGAGCTTCTGAAGCCTGACTGGACACACGTAGCATTGGTCCTCCTGACCGGCACTCCTGAAGGACCTCTCTTCATACATCTCTTCTACGTCGCTCCCATCATGCCAGCCAACCAGCACTGGACTGTCGGTGTCTTCGTCGATATAATATGACTCAGTCCCATCTTCCGGAAGGTACCAGCTATCACCAGGAATGCTGTCACACAGGTTGTTGGCAGAGGTACTCATGCCCACTTCCTCCTCCACTTTGCATTTTTCTCTCACTGTACTCTCCGCAGTATCAACAGTGATGGGTGTCTTGTTGGCTTGGCTTTGAATGCCATGAAAGGGTTCTGAAGATGTTAAAGACTCTGGATATTGTAATACTGTACTCTGATAGGGGATATGGTTTAGGTCCAACCTGTGGGTCCCGGGGAGGCCCTGACTTTTCAAAGTGCAAGTGAGGAAGGCTTGCTCGCTATGCGCCCATTGCTTTGAGTCTGAAGGGTTTGATTCCAGTGGCTTGGTTACCAACTCATCATGGAAGCAACACACTTCTGGTTCTCGTGTTGAAAGTGGAAACGTGACGGATGACGGGGCCTCCGAGATGCGACTCCACTTTCCCAGGTGGTCCTCCTGAGCACTGTGGGGCATTTCAACCACATCTCCTGTGACAGAGCCATTGGGGCTTTGTTCAGAAGTATAGATTAGTTTATCATCTGGGATCGACTGCATGTTTCCTCCTCGTTCTTGATAATTATCTCTTTGGACAAAATATCTTTGAACCAACTCATTTAATTGCAGGTTATTTGAAATAAGACTTGCTCTGCTCTGTGGCAGGTTAGGCCATTCGGCTGCTAGATGGATCTTTTCTATTTGTCTGGCGCACACAGACTGGTGTTTTGAATCGTCAGTTAAGGGGCATGGGGACTTTGGTTTAACCGCGTCCCTCTTGGGGTCTACGTCACTCCCATTTGGCGGCAAAGTTTTGGTTGTTTGGTCTGTCTGAGTGTTGCCAGTGCCATTTACAAAGTCTAGCACTTCAATGACATCCCTGGTAGTGTGTCTTTTGAACTTCATCAACCAGCGCGGAGACCATCTGGATTCTGTTAGGTCGATCTGGAGCTACAGGAAATAACATAAATACAATTAAACATATCAATATGTGTGCCCAAAATCTATGGATCACCAAATGATACAATAGAGATTACCATGAGAGATTACAAACCAGTATTTGGCAGTTAATGTAGCTTCAGCCACCAAATACCAGGAAAGAGAGAAAATGGGTAGGTCCAAAGTGGATCCCTCCTCCCCAGTCACAGCCCCCTGGTTCTTCAATTTAATGATTCAGACTGATCTCTGGCCTATGAAACAGTGGTGTCTTTTCAAAAGAGGAACTGTTTATAATTCTGGGTAGTAGTCTTGTTTCAAATAGTGTTTTGCTCCACGTCCCCCAACAAAAAGTTCAGAGTATTGTGCTAAATGAATTAGATATCAATGCATTTCAAGCTTGACCAGAAAGAGAATTGGTAGGCATGTCGTGAAACCAGACTTGGAGCAGACACACGTTTTACGGCTCAACATGTGTTCAAAAATGGCCAAAATGTCCTGCTTATGCAGGCTCGAGAAACTCGCGCAAATAGTCCACAAGCTTGCCCAGTCCCAGTTAAGTTAATGATGTATATACAGCATGGAGAGGGCTAGCTCGATAGCACTGAGAGTAGTTAGTTGACTGAGAACCATGGCAACTACGGTGTATTCTCTAGCAACGTATTTGACGTATTTCAAATACATACTGGTGTGGCAGTAGTGTCCAACTGTTCCTTCATCCAATGAGTAGGATCATCCTTGTTCATGTCTTTATATGCGATCTGATCTCCGATAACCTCCACAATAGAGTCGTTGTCGTTACTCCCAGGACGGAGGGTAACCACGTCCATTACCCATTTAACTTTAGTAACGCAGCGTAGCCGGCAGCTACTACCGTTAGCACTGTTTCTTATCGTTTTCACATGTGGCGTCTTTAACTATTTGCCCGTTTCATGCCGCTCATACAGATTAACCTTCGCCTTTTCATTTCGAACAGTATTCATTTACAGCTCAACGGTCAGTCGTAGTCCATGTTGTTTTGTGGTGAGCTGTACTACAGGTGCCGTGTGTGGCCAAGAAGGACGAGTCGCGTTGTGTATATATTTAAACATTCCTTAAAGTTCCTTTCTGACTTCTAACTAATACTACGTAGTACTATTAGTACGATATACGGTTTACACCGTGTTAACTTCAATAATAACGCCTCCTCTGATTTTCAATGTATAATTAATGTATAATACA
>OOFB01013569.1:10523-25377 GCA_900323305.1 Trachyrincus murrayi | reverse complement strand
TTCACCATGCATGAAGAAGAGCACTGCTTATTAGCAAGGGGAGATGGAGAGAGAGAGACGGTGTGAGCAAAATGGAAAAGAGAGTTAGATAAAGGGAACAGAGAGAGAGAGAGAGAGAGAGAGGGTGGAGAGATTCCATTGTTTCAAGTTGGATGAAGGATTCCTTGTCGCTCTGGGATTGGGCAGGCATCCGTGTCACATGGTTAAGATTTCCAAACTGAAAAGGGTTGATGCAGACATAAAATGGCACATTTCAATTCAAGAAATGAGGCGCTAGTGTCATCGTTGGACCCTAACAGCTCTCCAAAGTAAAAACGTGCCGTGATTAGAATTGTGTAATAATGGCCTACAGCTATTGTCTAAACTGCAGCCCTATCAAAGTTTTTCAGGAATTAGAGTACAACCGAGAGACATTAAAGTGGAAATTGTGTGGGATAAGCCGGTATAGTATTTGTTGTGAAAGGTCTGCCTCTCCCTGGTGGGTGAATGCCACACATTTGAAATCAAAGGACTAGCGGAGCGGTAAAAGTCACTTTGAACAAAAGCCTTTACATTTCATCAGTGCACAGCCTTTCTCACGAAGCATATTTAGCTGAAAACAAACTCGTAATGTGAATGTGGCGACACAAAATGTATTCCACAAAACTAATTAACTATGAAACATACTGTACATTTAAAAATATGTCCAAATATACAATGATATTTACTCCTGAACTTAGTTTGCTTTGGTTCAATTTGCAAACTCCACTTTTCTTCAACGACACTCCATGCCATTGTTACAGAACATATCTAATATACTGTACATAGAGATATCTATATATATATACACACCATTTGAAGATATAAACAGTGTACATTTTCAGTGTCCTTTAGAAATGAACAAAACATTTCATGGGAAGCTGTCCGAGAATATGTGTTTATGACCAGATCAATCAATATCGTCTTACGTACACTGGCCTGTCACATACACTATTTCAGCTTCACAGCCACCACAATATGAGACCTCTATTGATTGTCTGCCTTTGAGAACACTTTTGGTTTTGGGACGTGTGGGTGAGGAGACAGCAAAGGAAACAGTCATTCTTTTGTTATTGGTGCTGTGGGAATTGGAAATGTAAGATCGCAGATAACTAACTACACAACATGTTCCAGTATATTACAAATGTGTAATGTAACAACAACAACAACACACACTTGTCATGTGGACTACTGTGCTATGGTGTCGAGCAAACAGGGATTGCTTATTTTATTTTAAAAAAACATATGATGTACATTTTGTACCATTCAATATGTGTGTACATTTAGCATCACAGAATATTGAAAAACTAATTTAGAAAATTTTAATGTCTGACTACAGCTAATGGCAACCCATAATAATTGTTTTACACTTCTTTTCTCCAAAGAAAAAAAGTCAACTTAGTATTTGTGGTTAGGGGGAATAGGACTCATGGGAGTTGTAGTCTTTATTCAAAAACGCCTCATAGGAAATACTGTTTGCCAAACTGTGAAACGATGCTTCGCTTTAGATGGGTTAACCTTGATTCAACAAAAAATGCTTATAGTTTACACACGTGATGGGCGTGGATCCACACCCATCATATTAAGTAAATGAGGTCAGTCAGGCACAGGCTCAAAAACACTCAAATAAAACTTCCTCTGAGCCATCTGACATGAGCTGACAATGTGCTTCCCTTCTTTGCTCGTGGTATTTCACAGTTCAAGTGGCTTCTATGAAGCTGTGCACTGCACAACACATGTTGTTGTTTTTGTGTCTCATTGTGAAGCATTTTTGTCTTCTTTTATTTTTTTCTTTCATCTTTTGGTACAGATCAGAGCCCTGGGCTGCCTGAAGTGTCACGGTCAGAACGACTAAGCGGTTTTGTGTCATGTAGCTTCGCAGAGCATGCCAGACGTCCGATGGGTGATTCCCACCGAGTGGCCACGCGTGAGACACGGTGTGCTACTGTCTACACGTTAAGTATCTGGTCACAACCTAGTCTTCCCTTCTTCCTCCCTTCACTGCTTCCTTCCCTTCCCAATGTTGCTACTGGAGTATGTCGGTGAGTGTATTGGAGAGGATTCTGTGTTTTCCGGTCCTAGACTCGCTTTGTCTGTGCTCATTATGTGCGAGTGCTGGTATTGGATGCAGTTCCGCAGCAACTGAGAGCTTCTGAAGATTTCGACACAAGCGAACGCACAAGAAGATGCGAGTGGATAGAACACAGTGATAGGATGCACGTCAACACATTTGCGTTGTGTTTATGAGAAGCAGACCGGGCTAAAATAGCAGCGATGTTGGTTATAATTATGTTGGTGGTAAAAAGAAAAAAGACCACAACCAACGCCACCATTCATCAAAATATGACCAAAAGACTCATCAATCAATGTCATTTTTGTTCATAGCTGAAGGACTGTGCGTCATTTCCATTGCAGTGCAAACATAAACATCAGTTGCACACAGACTCAAAACAAACTCTTCAAAGGGGTTTTTAAGTCAAACGGATGGACATGGAAAATCGGTCTTTGATTGTGAATCCGAAGAGGAAGGACTGTTCTCATTAGTGGCTTAAATACAATTTATGTGTAAATAATTTTTGCGTATGATGTTCTGCATCTGAAACTATTATTGAATCTATGATGTTTTCAATTTGTTTTTGTTTGTGTCTCCCTGATGTTTTTCAAGCTAGGGATATCTTCTCTTTGCTCCATACAGTATTGAGAGTGTGTCCATAAATTACTTAAGTTACTTTTCCAACTTGCAAAGTCTATTTTATATCTACACCAGAAAAATACACGGTTAGCTGTCAAATTGAAGCTACAGATTTGGGTAGGAATGGGCAAAAACATTCTGGGTTGTTGTCATACTTAATACTATATACTATATAATATAATTTACGGTGCAGGAATACCTGAAACCAATGGACCTAAACATCATATAATCATCACTAATCATTGCTAACCTAACTATCTCTATCCTTATATAAATATAATTAAATCTAACCATTACCTAGGTTAAGTTTAGACCCAACCATGGTAAATGAAGCATGTATTATATTTTTTTATAATAGATGCCATTTTAATGGTTTAGGTTTTTGAGGTTTCATTATTAAGAAAAAAATGCCATTCCTGCCTAGAGATGGCATCCGGCTACAAAAGAGTATTCCCGCTGAGACTCCATTGCTCTGTCATTGCAATCAAGTCGCGGCCCAAGGCAAACACCTCCATCGCCTATAGCAGAAACCCGCCACTGACGTCACATCACAAACACGCGTTGTTATCTCTGACAGTCGCTATGGGCCGTTGGGTGGAACAGCTGTCGCACTTACGAGGGGATGCTCTCGGCAGAAATTTCGAGACAGGAACAACTCCCAAACATTTTAATCACATCAATAATTGATAGGGCAGACCTTTACGTGTGGTTAATGAATCCAAAAGAGGGAGTCTTTGATGTGAGAGAGACTGTGACGTTCGGATTTGCGCTTGGCTGAGTCCGAACAAGATATAGCTTCTCAGAAATAGCTGACTTTGACATTGACCACACATATTCCATCACATTTGATATCAGACCCCAGACAGGTAGATTCTTACCCCAGATATTAATTTCCAGAGTCATATCACAGGCAGAAAGCGCACCTGTTTTTAAGAATGCTTTTGAGTCTTCTGTGATTTAAGTTCTCAAACATTAATTTAGTCAATATAAACTGAGAAAAACCACATAAAATCACTGAGTTTCAGTATGCATTTTAACCCTAACCCTGGAACCCAGTGTGGCATAGGATGCCATTATTTCGGAAGAGGCATGATCGTCTTACATTTTCAGTATAGTCATCGTTCATTCGACCCGACTCGATTAGACCACAGGCTTCGATCGCTGCCCGAAAGACGCAATATCAAAGAGGAACCACGCTGGCATCCAACACTCCAGCACGGGCTGGACCCTTCCCCATATATTAAATATATTAAATAGATTGCACTTGTTTGTCACAGGAATAACGTCTGAGCCAGTGCCCTGGCGTAATGCCCTGGACTTTACATGTTCACATGCAGCTGATCTAGTGGCCTCCGAGAGCCAATGGAGGGTCCTGGAGGGTCGAGTGGGTAGCATGTGCCATGGAGTGGGTCTAGATCCACTCGTACGCTCAGCTATTCAATATTGTGAAGGCAGTTGTTCAGGGACACTTTATAAAAAGAAAAAAAAAGAAAGTAACCTTTATTTTACCAGGAAAAGTCTCATTGAGATGATTTTTTTTTTTACAGAATCATGAAATATAAAAAGTAGTCATCAAGTATTCGTCACAAGTCATCAACATCAGGGATCAAACAGGGGCGGTATGAATCAGTCAAGACATTTGCAGCCAGATGTGCCTGCCTTCACGTCATTTAAAATAACTTTGAATGTATCCAGTGAGACTCAGGTAACTGAGTCCAAGCAGAGGGGGCATCATACTTAAACGTTTCAGTACGGGCTTTAGGGAGCAGGAAACAGTCCTGGGAGCGAAGACAATAACTTCCCATACTTAAACACTTAAAGCTAACTGAAATCCATGGATTCTTTTGGGGGGACCCAGGAGGTCATCATAGTGTACACCGGTACGGGTATCTGGCCAGTGAAGGGGATTAAGGGATTTGTCAACCATCAATATATACCGAGCCATACAGCTTAGCATGGCGGTAGTACGTCAAAGTGACAGATCTGTCCCAGGTTGCTATGCTCGCTATGCTCCTGGTGGCTATGTCAAATATGCGAGAATGAAAAAAGATTGGGTAAAAAAAAAAGAAGAAAAAAAAGTTGTCCCATTGCATCCAACTAAGGCAAACGCTAAATATCTTGACTAAGGTAATTGGGTGGATTCGGGGACGCCCCTAGACACATCTGAAGGCAGATGGTACCGGGACGTGACCTCGGTACTAGCAAAAAGTAGAGTCGGTTCTCCTTGGTGTCGGCCAAGGGGCTGCAGCCTACAGCGAAATGTCTAAAAGCCATTGGAGACGTCCATATAGGCCATTCTATCCTGCTCTCAACAGATCAACCATCCGATACATGTCAGGAACGTAGCCGGTCCTGCCAAAGATACCAGAAAATCTGAGCTTAATACAGATTGTATCAGGAAAAAAAAAAAAAAAAGGTTCCCCGAAAGGGAACCGACACCATTAGTCGGGTAGGGCTCCATTGGTTCACAACTGTGCCCCTCCAAGGCCGCACCAAATCTGACACAGTTAAGAGGGCCCGGCTGTGCAGTCTACTGTATAGCCTCTGGGGGTGATTCATCGTCCAGGCAACGTGTGTTGTGAATGTGTAACAAATGTGACCTCTGCTCTCTCATTGGTGGTGGAGATTTATGGTCAAAGTCAGTCAAGAGGGAAAGAAAGGTGACATTGAAATGTATAGCCCTGTAGTGGATAGCTATACTTTAGATTTTTTTTAGATTTTTCAAAAACATCCGAAATGACACAATGATATTATGTTCTGGCAGGAAGGACATGGGTGCTGTATGCAATCTGAACCCTTTAAAAAACTGGCCTTAAGTTAAGTTAAAAGGTAAATTAATACATATATTAAAAAACATTGTTGTACATTAGTATTCATCTTTCATTTCTTACGGACGGATGGGTGGATGAAGATTGCCTGGCTCCTCTAGAGAAGCTAAATCTGTACAAACCACCTATGGACTTAGCAGCTGTCTGTGTCAAAGTCTCTCCACCATTCAATGCACGCATGTGTATCAATGATTATGTACATACAAAATTGGAATTCAGCTCATACCTACCTAGGCAGCATTCACACATGGTGATTGCATGCCATAAAGCCCACGCCCCACATAGCACGGTACCATATAAATGTATGCATTTCACTGGAAATTGACCACTTTCTTCTGCTTAGGACGCTGGGATAAATAATGTATCCAGCAGCTGACCTATGTCGAGCGGTGATTCAAAGGGGAGCTGAACCTGTCATGGGTGATTTGTTTCAAGTTTGCACAGAGGCAGCAAAGTCACCCTCGCCCGGCAGCCCCCGTGTTCTGCCGCAGGTCGGCGGTGAGGAAAAAAGACAAGCATCGGGATATTCAATCCATCAGATCTTCTGCGGCCTCACCCCCAGCCGCGCCATAACAGGGTCGGCTGTCACGGTGGAATCACAGCGCGTCCCGATTGATGACACTTACAACGCACTGGTGAGGAGAAAGAGCACCGGCCCTTTCCATTCAAATGTCGCTCGCAACTGCGAATGCAACAAGAATACAACCTCCGGTTTCTCGGTGGCTGTGTGTATATGACGACGATGTGTAATTAATCAGACTGTGGAGATGGAATGGTGTTGTTCTAACAATTCCGTTGCTCTCAAATGATCCGTGGCCAAACAAGGGAGTGGGTGGCGTGGGGCGGGGTGTGTTGACTTATTTAACAACAAGTTGGCTTAGCTGAAGGAGATATATATAGGAGCTCTGGTGTGTACGGTTTAATGAAAGCCCTGCTCCCCAGACCTGATAGATACACTAGTTCACCCGTGAAAACTGACTGCACTTTGTCAACTGTCAGGTTATATGGCAGCGACGAAAAGGGACCGGAGACCTAGATGGGAAAAACCACCCGACACACCGCGAGAAAATCCACAGATATAAAAACAAAGAAAGACGCGAATCTTTTGAAGTCAATTTCTAGCCGTTTGAAAAATGAGGACTGCCAGCTGGCGCTTGGGCGAAATTAATGTATGATATATCTTAAGATCGTTATCCCGGCAGTGTGTGTGTCTGTGTGTGTGTGTGTGTGGTGCTGTTTGTGCATTGCCACACAAGATGGCAGCTTTTAGAGACCAAGATGCGGCAAATGCATGGTGCTGTTTTTCAGCAGTTTTCCTCTTTTTCTTACATCGTCACGGTAACCACAATAGAGTCTAAGAGTCGTTCACGCTACGAGCAAAAGTGACCCAAATCCGCTCATTATTTTTTCTTCGGATCACATTTTTTCACAACAGTGTGAACAGCACAGATCACATGGATTCTGATCTTTTCAATTCTGATTCGGATCTGAGCAATAAATCCGAATTGAGCACTAAGGCTTGCAGGGTGAACGGGAGCCTGAGTGAATTTAACAGGGCGACAATTAGTTCCAATTAATCATTTCACTTAATCACCCAAATCAGTTTAGGCTTGTTGTCTAAAATAATAGTTTTCCCTTCTGCCCCCCCCCCCCCTCCCCCGGTGGTAATATGCATTCGATCCGCTCTTTGACATTATGATGGAGCACATGTCTTGAGAGGCGAAGCGAGCTGAGAAATACAAAGAGGAGGACGGGAACAAGAGAGAAAAATAGACGATTCTGTGCGTTCACAGAGGATCTTTAAAGGCCTTGATGATCCTTTCCAGATAAACTCCGGGATTATATCCGGAGTTGGCAGTTCAACACACCGGCTTGAGAGAGAGAGAGAGAGAGAGAGAGAGAGAGACAGAGAGAGCAGGGGGGGGGGGAGGGTGAGAGCCCTGTCAGGACGCCATTCTACTGCCAATTAGTATCAATTGGGAGGGGTCAGAGAAAAGAGAGAACAGGGAGGAGAGAGCTGGAGTGCGAGGCTATTTCACAGTTGTATTTTCTGCTCTTTTTTTTTTAACAGAAGGGATCAGCCGGGGTTGACGTTCTCACCCACCTGCCACGCACCCTTTCACTGTACTCACCGATGTTCATTCGGCCCGGCCATCGCACCGAGCGGTTTATTTGAAGACCGACTGGCTCATCCGATCAATATTGCATAGCTTTCATTTTAACACATTGGAAAACTACGCTAAGCCGGCGGTGTTTATCTTTGAACCCTGAGACAAAACTATTCCCAACAGATTTGTGTATTTGGGTGCATTTGATGAGGATTTGGCTCCAGATTCACTCAAGTAAGGCGTTGCATAGCGGGTATCATGAAGTGGGCTAAAGGGTGAAGCAATGAGTTAGTGAGTTTGGTTTGGGGTGGTAGCGCTAACCCCGGCGTCAAATGAGCAACTCGTTTGTGACTCATATAGGGCACAGGGTGCACACACACACACACACACACACACACATGCGCCGCACACACTGGCAGCCTCACATTACCGAACCCCCATCCGCCGCTGCCCTGCCTCAGAGCCAACTCGACAACCACATCCACACACGCACACTCCTGTGACGCGTGTGTGCGTGCGGCCGTCTGATGTTTGACATAATGGGATCTGCAGGAGGAGACCCTGCGAGTGTCAGTGCCTCGAGAGACACCGGATAGGCAGAGAGCCCCTGCGTCTCCTGTGTGTGTGTATATAGAGTCACATCATATTCTCCCCGCCAGCTGAGGGAGGACATGTCGGTGTGCATGTGTGTGTTAACAGCCCCCCTTCAAAACCCTTCACATCAAAACTGCAGCGCCACATGATATGATAAGGGTTTGACGATAATCTGTGTCCACTTACAAAATATTTTGTGGAAAACACGATCACGCCATCATGTTCGATCACGGTCGAGCGTCGTCACGGGCGTCGAATGCCAGAGGGCTGTTTGTTGAAGGCTGCTCCCCCCTTGATGCGTCCACATTGATAACTCCAGTGTCTCGAGGGGTTATCGAAGCAACGCCAATAAACAATGGCTCTATCTCCCAATTTGCCCCCGAAATGTGCTATCAATCGATCGCTCATTTCCTGTACCTGACCGCATCTAATTAAGCGGCGAGTAGTGAAGCAACAACAAAGAAAAGAAGGAGGATAAATCGATAAAGATAAACCAATCTGTGAACCAAAGTGTATTTGTGAACAGGGGAGACAATCGGCACTGTGCAGACTCTTTGCGGCCGTCACAGCTGCCGCCTTGAGCAGCCGAGAGTGCAGAGTGACTTCTAAAGTCAGTGTGACATATTCCTTCCAAATGTTAGACACCAGTGAAGGTCCTCTGGGGAGACGGAGGCAAGGAAACGAAGCATGGACTCTGCCGGATTCCTGCCTTGAACTGTGAACGTGTGTGTGTGTGTGTGTGTGTGTGTGTGTGTGTGTGAGACATGTGACCACCGTTTTCCAATCTTCTGGGCCATTAATTGTTCCTCAATTACCATTCCAAACAGATAACTGAGAAGGACATTAAGGCTGATGATTCATGGATCCTGGATCATCAAGCCACACGTCAGAAGAGTTATGAACAGGATTTATTGACACTATTCTTCGAGGCTTCCAGTATCCACGATAGACACACTTCACCGATTCACCGGCCCGGAGTGCGTTCCGCAAAGACATTTGGACTGTGCACGGTTCATAAAGGACAACAACTGAGTTTGTATCATAACACGCATCGTGCATAATTGCTTCTGAAGACCATCCAAAATGGATGTGTCGCACGGGAAAAGCTTTCGGGGTGATCCTCCCCCCTCTTTCTAATATCCCCGCTGACAAGAAAATATGACCCCTTTTCATGGCGTCATGTTCTTAGGTAGCGCCGCTGTGTTTGACAGCCTAAATGGTGGAGAAAAAAAAACGTCTGAGGTGTCACTCAACGCGCAGTGTATCGCGAGGCGGCCATTGCTTTCGGTGGCACGTCAGGCCTTTTGAGCTCATGAGGTATGCCGTCAGTGGTTTAGCCCACAGTGTTGATATTCCGCTGCTCGCTTTCGCCACGGCAAATTGTCCTTGGCGGGAGAAAAGTAGAGCACTTAAACTGTTTTGTGTTGCCCAAAAGAGAGAAAAAAAAATAGGGTGATTGTGTTGCCTCGGCAGGAACCCCGACGCACGGATGGAGAGAAGGGGGATTGATCGGTTGTCTACTGTAAGTCAACGGTAATTGACTGTGGTTGAGTGCTTAAAAGACGTTCCATCAAGGGATCTCAACGGGGTTAGCGAATTAGCGACAGTGGGTTGCCTTCACAATGCCGCTTGTTGAATCAACAAGCATGAAGATAAGCATGAATACGGAATAATTTGGTGAATAGGCCCGGTGGTAATTACCATTAAGGAGCACTCCCTAAGGATGCCAGCATTTCAGCGGTTAACCTTTTGTTAATCAACCCGTCGCTGTAACGACGTTAGCGCAGGTTTTAAAGCCGAGTGTGTGTCGAATGCAGGCAGACAGACAGATATCACATCCATAGATGGATACCGTTAGTCGTGGAATTGCGATTTGGTAATTAAGATGGTCATTGGTAATTCCTTAATTATTTTTGTTGTGTCATAATATTACTGGTATGTATGCTATACTTTAATAGCGGGTGAAGATTGGGACAAATTAATTGTTGCCTTCATTCAGAGGAAACTACCAGTGCACACCAGCATAACACTGTGACAGAAGCAGATGATGATAATTTGCTAAACAAGGTCAGCAACATGTTACAGAGGGATCTATAACAATAGCATACATTCAATAGGCTGACCTGCAATAAAATCAACCCTCGTGTCACAGCAGAAAATACAATCAGCAAAACAAAGAAATCTCAATTAACAAATTGTGAATATGAAGCAGGTTGAATATCATTACCCGGGCTGCTGTATTATCATACATCCCATTGACTTTTGTTATTTCAGCACTCCTGTGGAAACCCGTGCAATTAAAAGATTCACAAAATAGATAGCTCCGATAAGATGTCCTTGGACGCAACAATGACAAATCCTTTATCTTCCCGGATTCCTCCCTTCATGGAACAACTGGAGGGAGCTTGTTAATTCCACACCCTGTGTTTCTCCAACATTCACTTTGTGTGATTCATCTTTTTCACGCCGCCATTTTCCCCCCGACCATCTACAAGGGCTTTTCCTGGGATGATTATCGCTGGTTCGTTAGGGCACAAAATGGATGCCATTTTCCCCTGGCATCCTTTCCAGTGGCCCCCTTCCCGACTGAACAAGACAAGACGGTGAAGTACAGCACAAAACAGGGCTACGTGGAGCAGTTTTAATATGTCGGGTTTTTTGGTTTATCAAAAAACTGTATGACTGTATTACTAATACGTAATCTCCAGACTGAATAGACTGAATCTCTACCTGGAGAGCTTTTACCGGCAGGCTGTGAAGCTGTTGTTCTGTTAATACATTAACAGTCTCATTAAAAAAAAGAAGTATATTCTCAGTTTCCTCATTATCAGTGAGGAAAACCATAAAAAAGATTTGATCAAATAACAAACATTTTAGCACAAATCCGATGCGATTAAATACCAGCAATGAATACAGAAAAATAATTGAAAAAGGTTTATCCAGAGTCTTACAGAGACCTATATTTAATGCAAAGGATGCTGGGACGTTTCAAAGTGCCTTTTACACAAGCAGTATTCCTCTGAGACGCCCGAGACATTCCTATCCGAGGGAAGTCTCATTTCGTCAACAGTAAGGCACACAGACACACAGCGCTGGACATTTTGCACACGTTCAAGCCCGATATTACCGAGCTGCCCGAGTGGGCATCGATAAAAACACAGCGGAGGGGAGAGATGTAAATGCGACACCCACAGAGAGCGAGAGAGGATCCGTGGAAAGGCCTTGTGCCTTCCTCTGTCCTCCACCCCGGCTCCGACCCCCACAAAGCTTAACCATGCTCACAATGTCAGGGCAAAGCCATTGCGTACGCGGCTTTGATACAACTCTCTCGAGTCGTTGCGTAGATCCTGGGCGGAAATCGCCCGCCGAATCGGGTTGACATCAGCAAAGTTTGCATCCGTGGGGACCGGACAGAGCAGCGGCTGGATGTGGACCAAGGTGGGTGGGCCAAGGTAATCGTGAGCGGGGCCAACTTTTAGTAAGATTAAGATAGTGTCGCATTTGTTTATTTTAAATAGGACAATACGGTGGTGATAGCGTAGGCGGTTCAGTGTCCGGAGTGTTTAGAAATACTTTTATAAATGATATTCTGACTGTGTGTGTTCAGTGCTTTGATTGGCCAGTCGATGTGTCTTGTGTATAACGCTTCATATTGTATAAACATCCCATGTATAAATCAATCGTAAACACCACTGCAATATGTTTATTTCTCGGTATGTTGCGTGACATGGACAATTGGGTTGACCTATTGGTTGGGGCAGAGATGGGCAGGAATACTAACCAGCACATGTGGTACCCGAGCAACAATTAATCCATTGTGTATTATCGCCCTCCTGGGGCAGCGAAGAGCAACTTGGCTTGAATACCAACCGCCGGTTGGCACGCCTGCATACCGTGACGGCGAGCGCTCTGATGGGATATGATCACATCAAGTAGACAACTAAATCAATCCAAAGGTCGCGTAACACTGATAGATGCTGCAATGCAGTGTAACGGAACGACTCGAGAGCTTCTGGGAAATGCGGTCCGTTGATGTAACTGTCACAGCGACAGGCGTCCGGGGGAAACGGCTTTGAATATAACGTTTCAATTGCATGTGGAGCGACGTGCGTAGGCTTTGACTCCAGAAATAAAGTGGAAGTTTCTTGCGAAGCGATTGTTGGGTACGATATGAAGTGATCACGGCGATGACCGCTTGTAATCAATGGAAGGTATGAAGGTTTGAAGCATTTGGTTGATCAGGTGATACATTACAAATGTCTTATTTAGATTTTGAGTTATTTATATAACGGACGAACAGACAGACAGACACTGAGAGAGAGAAAAAAAAACGATCCTGACTTTGTTTGCAAAGTCGAGAGAAGAGCTGGACTGTGTGTGCGCGATACTGTCGACGAGGCGATTTCAGGTTTTTGGAGCGATTTCCACTTTCTGAATGCGTCCTCTGGGCCCCATGCAAACAGACACAGATGCAAGTAAGTATCCAATTTTGGGAGTGCCAGGACCCTACCGCTACTGTTTTACTACCCAGGATAGAGTCTTCAGACGGGCCTGCGCACGCTCAAGAGCTCCTGCGACGGCAATCGCACCAAGACCAGTTTGAATAAGAGTAGCGAAGCAATGCGTCTCACAGAAGAAGATCCGAGACTGTAAGAAGACTGAACCAGCTGGTAAATGCGGGGCAAATGCTATTAGTCTTAACACTACCGACCCCCTTTGCGCATATCGGTACACATTTCTCAGCTTGAATGAACTTCTGTGTTTCAGTACCGCAACCAGCAAAAGTTCACCGGGAGAGGTCTATATGGGTCCTGAAATGTATTCACTGGGTTGGTTCCTTTTGTGAAAAACAATATTGAATACAGACGTGGGGAGATGTGCATTCGCAGCTCCATGGACGGCTGTTCTAGACGCTTGCCCTGTTAATGGCTGCTGGGGTATGGGGGGGCCATGGGGCATCATTAAAAAGTTGGGGAGAAAATATATATATGTAGCCTATATGTATGTGTATATGTGTCTGTGTGTGTATATATATATATATATAGGTATGTGTGTATATATATGTATATATATATATATATATATATTCCATTAGGCACCAAGCACTGATTCTAATGAGCAGAGCATCGGAAAATAGACTTAAAAGAAAAAGGGGTCTTTGAAAAACACACATACACGCACACGCACACACACACATACACACACACACCCACCATCATACACACATGCATAGCCCAACACTCCTTTAGTGCAGCGAAGAGGGGAAACCGGGGCCTATCACAGAGTTTTGTTGGATCTCTGCATAGCGATAAGACAGGGGGAGCTGAAATCACGGCAAATAAAAGTGAATTAAAAGTGCATTATGAATTATACATCTGTTAATGTCAGAGAGAGAGAGAGAGGTATATATATATATATAGAAATATATATATATATATATATATATAAAACCACGATTCAGCTGCTACCGTGTGCCAGGAAGGCTTTTAAAGTATCAATAAATAAATAAAAGCGATCTCTGCATGGTTGACCTTAGGGTGGCCAGACATACTGGGTGACAGAGCAGGGTGCTCGTGCCTTGCAGCTCTCAGGCTCTCTGTTAGATTCTGGGCTGGGCGTCTGGGCTACATGCAAGTGTGCAGTGTAGTGTGAGTGTGTGTGTGTGTGTGTGTGTGTGTGTGTGCGAGTATTGTCTGCAAGTTTCCTCCTGGAACTGCAGAGCGCGCTGCGAGCTAGTTAGTCGGAGCGGAAAACCCGGTGTCTGCTCCTTCTGTGTTTTTTTGTATTCTTCACCATTTTGTATGTCAGCCGCCCTTTTTTCCCCTCAAGTGGCTTCTGCCAATTGCCCGGCCAGGCGTTGTAGGTGACAATTTGATCTTAATTACTTCCCTGGTTAAATAAAGGTTAAATAAATAAAAAGACAAATATGATGTGTGTGTGTGTGTGTGTGTGTGTGTGTGTGTGTGTGTGTGTGAATGTCTCACTGACTCAAGCTCACAGTCATGCCGGGATCGGTGACCAGCAACGTTTCGTTGTTTGGTTCCTATCCCCCAAACGGGTTCTGACTCCACTCAAATTAGCATCTGCCCTTGTTGCGCTGACATGTCATTGTATTGGGTATGAGCAACAACAAAACGTAAGCCTCGCTCACGCATAACACGGCAAGCTGTGATACCCGAGCCGATGCGGTGTAATCATGTTTGATTTTCCCGGCGGATCGAGTCTTGGAGGAAAAGTGCTCGGGTCACGCTGTGTCTAATCTATCAAATCATCCTCGGTGCGGCAATGGACTCTGATTGTTGGAGAAGAAACAGCAATTTAGCCGCGATAGACTAAGGTTAGCCTCGACGCACTGCAGATACAGAATGTAAGCGAGTGTTTCCCGCACGTGTCGGTCGGAGCGCAAGAAACAGAGCGACAAACCCCGATCGTGTTACGTAATAAAACACAGGAAGTAGAATTTATGTAACAGACACACACAAAAGCTGACATGCTTTAACACGGCCTCGCAAAAGACGTCCTCTGCGTCTGTTATGGGATGTCAAAGGCCCTCCAATCGCGTCATAGTTTACGAGAGAGTGTTCAGCCGCTACGGTAGTTACGTGTCTGCTTTC
>OOFB01013556.1:26853-39913 GCA_900323305.1 Trachyrincus murrayi | reverse complement strand
CACACACACACACACACACACACACACTCTCTCTCTCTTCCTGTTCTCACACACACACACACACACACACACACACACACACACACACACACACACACACACACACACACACACACACACAGTCTGTACAAAATATAACATGCGAGAAGAGATTCTAACACCTTTAGCTTTAGCTCAGATCCTGGTTGACATAATATGCATACATATTGTACATAGAGTAATCCAACATGACAATAGAGATAGACAATTACATTAGACTTACTCTATGAACTCTTGGATGAATTTAGGCTGAAAACAAAGAGAACAGCCATCAGATACCATATCAAATCATACCATACATAGTAAAAATTATCTGGTTTAGAGAAAATATTTATATTATTCTAGGTACAGTACAGTATTACTTTATTGTTCTATTACATAGAAATAATAAGAATTACTATACAAAATATAAAGCATTTTTGAAGGGAAGAAACAAGGTATTTTGTTAAGTTATTTAACAAATAGTCTGAACAAAGAGTTTAGCATCAACATAGGCGCTAAACTAGCCTACAGTGGCTAGCTAGTGGATAGAGGCAGTGGACAGGCACCCTGTTTTAAACCCACTACAGCGTCACTCACATGATGAGAGAGATCAGCGTCCATGATGAAGATGAAGTTCCCTGTGGCGTGTTTGATGCCGTGAATGTAAGCAGTGCCTTTAAACGGATAGTAAACAGTCAGCGGTGGTCAGCGGTCGTACAGATATAGACATGTAGAAATGTAGAAAATGTGTACAAATATTTATATTACTGTATCCACTCAAATGTACAATCTGTACTCACCCAAGCCTAGTTTTTTAGCCCTGGGCCTCAGCAGCTGAAAAACAACAAGTGAACAAGAGTTATTACAGCCAAATACATGTGTAATGTATTGAGGTAATGTAATGTATTACTGATATCATGAACTCGACTCACAATCTTGTCCTCTCCATAGATGTTCTGCAACTGCTCTGCGACTTCCAATGTCCCATCTGGGCTTCCGTCGTCAATCACTATGATCTCATAGTCATAGCCACTGCACAAAACAACAAGAACAAGTAGTTAACGTTGTCCTAACACTAAACGGTGCAGGCACGGAGCCAGTGTATTTGATTCAGGTCTTCGGATTACGTAAAGCAAGTAAATTAAGTATTTATCAGCTGTTTTTATCAAGTAGTGTTCCAGCAACGGAGCCGACCTGTAAGGACAGCTCATCGGTGCACATTCTCGTGTTAAACCCTCGCCACTGGTTGACATTAAACATTAAACATTAAACACAGTGCACACCTTTCTCCGAAATACTTCACCAAAAGCCACACGATGAGGGGTAAATTCTCCCGTTCGTTGTACGTGGGTAACAGTACAGAATACTTGTCCCCATCGCCCCGGCTCCGTGTTGACTTCCTGCTGGCCATGGTGCTGCTGCTGCTGCTGCCGTGTGACGGAGGCGTCATGCTACGTCACGTCCGGTTCATCTTTTCAAAGTAAGAGCTGCGCATTAGGATCAAACGGCATCAAAGCATTGATGTGTTTGAAGAACAAGCATCAAAGCCATATGCACCTATTGTATGCGGTGTATGTATCTGTACTCTGTCTATGATGGAACAGAAATATAAGGCCATGTATCAACTTGCTGGGTTACCTACCTGAAGCAAATAGGCTTATCACTAAGAGTACTAACAGTATTCAGTAGTAGTAGGCCGAGTATTTTGTTCCAGCAACGCTTATATTATGTAAATATATATTATGTCTTTAATATAGTGAGGAAAAACCACGGAAAATACCGTCAGGTCAAAACCAGAATAGCATTGATTATTACATTGGATGTATAATAAGACGTTTTATTGTATAAGAAGTCTTTATTATAACTGATAACTTTACAGAAATGGAATATCTAAACCGGACACTAATGGAAACCATCCTCTGATCTCCAATAAAGCAGAAATAGAAATAGGTCAACACAACTACATAATAACTGATTTTATTGAAGCAGTCGAGAAATGTAAACATGGATTACCAAAACAATAATACATAAAAAATATGAGAGATAACCACAGAGAATGGAATAATAATGGGATGTTTACACACAATATACAAATTCATCATATACACTACAGGCATTATCACAGTATCATTTATATGAAAGAACACATACTTTATATGAAAGAACATATACTTTGAATGAAATAACAAATATTTTGGATAAAAGAATACATCTTATATAAAATAATATCTACTTTATATGGAAGTATATACACTTATATAAAAGAACACACACTTTATGTGAAATAATACTACTTTATATGAAAGAACAAATACTTGTACTTTACATAAAAGAACATGTACTTAACATAGAAGTACATATATGTATATGAAAGAACAGATATTTTCTATAACATAACATGTACTTTATATCAAAAAACACATATTTTCTATAAAAGAGCATATACTTTATATATAATAATATGCACTTTCATTGTTGTTGAGGCAGTGAGGTTAGAGAAAGTCTGGAATATATATATATAATATATATATATACCTGTATATAACAACATCAGAGATAAATACAAAATTAAGAACATTTTCAGTGCGAAGAACATTTTTATACAAGATCCTCACGGTGGGAAAAATGATGTCAGAATGTTTGCTACTCGGCGATACCAAATAATAAATCTGCTGTTCTGTGTTTAATGCGTGAGACTTGAGATTATTTTAGGTAGGCCATTTGAAACGTTCCTTCAAGCAGTTCTTGTGTGTTTTATTGGTGGTTATGGAGCCTGTGAGGCTATTTTCAGTCAGGTCTTCTTCTGTGGTGCTTTGGTCCCTTACCATCCCCCCCCCCCCCCCCCGGAACCTTCTATGCTTCCACCAGAGGGGAGGGGGACCTTATTGGAGCTGCACCTTCCTGTTGGTCGCGGTGTTAACAGTAGCTCCTAGCTGCTATCCATAGTAAGGGTCTGGGAAGAGAACAACACTCGCATATATAACAAAACAAAAATAAACAAACAAATAAACAAAAATACTTGTCAGGCATATAAGCATACTTAATAATCTCGGCCTCACTCTACAATATCGATATTCATTTATATCATTATGAATATATGAATCTAATATCAGTATATATATGAATATATATATAGATGTAATATATTAAATCTATTAATATACCAGAGATCATTGTACGGCAAATGTATGAACTCAAAATATACACAATATGGCACATTTTTAATATGGTAAAGTGTTCCTACCTGCTTGTTGGACGTTTCCCTGGCATCCGTTGGTGCTGTCACACACCCCGGGCGGCCCCACCTCTCCCGGCTGCCCAGAGGCCCCGAGGATACCTGGGGGTCCCAGTTTACCATCCTCCCCCCTGGGCCCTGGGGCTCCCAACTTAGACTCACCTGCTGGACCTGTACACAGAGACACACAGAGAGACAGACACACACACACACACGCACACATCGTGTAAAGACCTTTTCCGTAATTGGATTATAAAAGCCAAAACATGTAGTTTATAATATCTGTCTCACAGAAAATAATTGATTTAGCAGATGCTTTTATCCAAAGCGACCTACATTGCATTTGTAGATATATATATAATATAAGAGAAGGGATTCGGGATTAGGCATCTTGCTGTACACTGTGGACATTGGGGATCAAACCCAGTACCTTTCAGCTAGCCACTACAGTGTGGTTACCTGCATATCCTCCGGTCCCCTGGGTGCCCTGCTCGTTGGCCCCTGGAGCTCCCTTATCCCCTTTCATACCCCTCCTCCCTGGAGAAGAAATGAAACACAAGGTACTGGTCATCACACACTTCGTTCATCACCGTTAAACCAAACAACCCCGCTGATGTCAGACACAGCAGCCAATCCCAGGCAAGGAAAGAAACTGTACACTATTCTGTTTGCTAGTTATGAATTTAGTAATTTAGCAGATGCTTTAATACAAAGAGACTTACAGTGAATTCAGATGCATGTCATTAACGAGCAGGTAGGGGTTAGGGGGCATCTTGCTCAGGGATGCCTTCAGGTCGACTGCGGACATTGGGTTTCTAACCCAGAACCTTTCGGCTGGCAGTCCAGCACCCTAACCACTGACTAGACTACTTAGTGGGATAGTATGGCCGTGTGGAAAAATACTGATCTTGAATCAGGAATTCAGAGATTGATCATGTGCTTGTGTATTTAACCTCTATCTCACGCTAACCGTGACCATAGTCAATCAATAGACTTGGTGACGGTAATCAATAGGTGTTATCAATAACAGCAGTTTTACCCTGTTCTCCAGGATAGCCCATCTTCCCCGGCAGTCCCCTGGCTCCGATGCGGCCCTGGTTGCCTCTCTGTCCCGGGGCCCCGACCCCGCCCGGTATCCCCAGCTCTCCCGGGGGCCCCACCGGCTCTGCTATAGGAGCCGGCTTACGACTCACCTCATTCAGGAACAAGTCCAGCTTCATCACCTCCTCTGGAGAACACAGTTAAATACAGAGTTAAATAGAGCTAGATAGAGCTAGATAAACAGCTAGATAGAGTTAGATAAAGAGATAAATAGAGTTGGATAAAGAGTTAGATAGAGTTGGATAAAGAGTTAGATAGCGCTAGATTAAGAGTTAGATAAAGAGTTAAATACACAGGCAGGCAGGCAGACAGAGGGACAGACAGACAGACAGAGGGAAATAGTCACAGGCAGACAGACAGACAGGCAGACAGAGGGACAGACAGACAGGCAGACAGAGGGACAGACAGACAGACGGGCAGACAGGCAGACAGGCAGACAGAGGGACAGACAGACAGGTCTTACTATGCACTAGTTGTTCACAGGCTTGTGTAACCAGCTGGTAAATCATGGCCATAGACTGTGGTTCCCCCTGCACTCACAGACACAATACTTCTACATAAGTACTACTTCTATATTATACTCACAACAACAACATGTACGTACATTATATATTATTATATAAATGTTGGAACATCTAGCACGATGTGTAATAACCCTTACGTTACATTTACACTTTTATCCAAAGCGACTTCCGAGTGTGTTATGTTTATAATTTAGTTAGATATATGTATATTTATTTAATGACTATTTTATTCATAATGTGAATTTATTGGTTGAGTTTGAAATAAAACGTTGCCCACCTTCTCCCCTCTCTCGCCCTTATTTCCTGGAAGACCCTGGGAGTTTCAAGAACAACAGAATGAGTCACGTAACCAGCCCATATTTAACCAACGGGAGACACATAATGGCCGTCACACAGTTTGTCCCTCTGGTCTTACCGTAGGTCCTACCAGCCCAAAGGGGCCCCGCTGCCCAACCTGGCCTGGGTGTCCAGGCATCCCCTGGAAACCCTGGAAACACAGAGAGGTCAGGAGAGCCGGCCGATCACAGAGTTACTAGATCAGGACAGTTAGTAGATCACAGTTACAAGTGTAGGAGAGTCAGGGGATCAGGGGACAGTGGATAAGAAGTTAGTTAGTAGATCACAGAGTGAATAGATCAGGAGCAACAGATCAGGTTTGTGGGAGATGATTGGAGGATGGATGGGCAGGTGGAGAGAGGGAGATGGATGGATAGGTAGTTAGGAAAGACATGGAAGGATGGACTCATTGGTCTGGGTTCTTACCCTGGGTCCGGTGAGACCTGGAGCTCCGATGTTCCCTTCCAGACCTCTGATACCCTGCAGAACGGACACGGGGGACAGATAGGAGACAGACATATGGACAGACAGGGGACAGACACATGGACAGACAGAAGACAGACACATGGACAGACAGGTAAAGGAGAACAGGTGTTACAGAGGTCTACTGGAAGTATACAACTGATACAGAACTGGGGAGGAGAGACAGAGTACAGCTCACCCTGGGGCCCGGGGGCCCGATCTCTCCTTTAGCACCTGGAGGGCCTGGGGCCCCCTAGAGAGAGAGAGAGAGAGAGAGAGAGAGAGAGAGAGAGAGAGAAAATATGATTATTATTCATCAGAATATGATCTATTATTATATATCGCATCATATTAAATACACCATTTATTTTTCTTCTTCTGTTAATTCTGTGTAGTGCTCACCTGACTTCCTGGTTTGCCTGCATCTCCTTTTTCACCCCGAGCTCCCGGAGGACCCTGGACACAACAGGAAGTAGGAGTAAGAAGTAAGACAACAGGAAGTTAGAAGACAGGAAGTGAGAGGACAGGAAGTGAAAGGACAGCTCTTTTACAACTCCTCCTCCTCAGTGAGAAGTATATCCACACGTTATATTCAGCATCAAGCATCACAAACTTCAATATCATGTAGTGTAAATGTTAGGAGGGGCAGGAGGAGAAGAGAGAGAGGAGGAGTAGGAGCATGAGGAGGAGAAGAGGGAGAGGAGGAGGCAGAGGAGGATCTCACCGTCTTCCCCTGGGCAAGTGCTCCTGGGGGGCCTCTGTTCCCCAGAGGACCCAACCCCCCCTCAAACCCAGGCAGTCCCGGGGGCCCCACCTCCCCCTGCGGGACACAAGAGACTCATCACACTCTGCAGCACAATGTTGTTGTTTGTTCCTCAACAAACTGTTCTTCAACATGATGTTCCTCAACAAACTGTTCTTCAACATGATGTTCCTCAACAAACTGTTCCTCAACATGATGTTCCTCAACAAACTGTTCCTCAACAAACTGTTCCTCAACAAACCGTTCCTCAACAAACCGTTCCTCAACAAGATTCCTTAAGAGGTTCATTGAAGGGGATTTTCTAATATAAGAGAGCACTGCTTCATGCACATTGTGGTTGATCACGGTCTGCAACAACTACAACTATGAAGAAATCCTGTTCAAGTTGGACCATTGACATCACCGGTCACAGATTTGAGTTCTCCAAATGGGACGGATGTTGTCAACAGTCCAACCTTTCTGGGATTGTTTTCGCTGAAACAGAGTTGATGTTGCAGACCGCAAGATTTCACAAAACTGATTTTGTGTTGTATAAGATGTACTCTCTTAAATTAGATTAAATAGTCGAGTGTGACAGTTCCCCTTAAAGGTTTAGTTTAAGAAATGGAAGCCCAGCATCGTTAAAAGTCTGTGGAAACCGCCGATGATGCCGGACCTTTAAACCTTGATCCCCTTTCTCTCCTTTCTCCCCACGGACACCAGGCTTGCCCTGAAACATACAAACAAACAAACAACCATCAACTTTGGAACAACAGTCAACATGATCAGTAATGAACGAGCAGGTCTGGTCTGGGAGGGTCGTACCGAGGTTCCACTGGGTCCCGGCGAGCCAGGAACATCTGAGGAACACGTGCACGCATACGCTGGAGGAGGACAGCTCTCCTCGTCTCTCTAGTGGAGGGGAGGGAGACACAAAGGAACCGTTATAGAGAAACCAAACACTCAATGCAAGACATGACATCACTTGTTCAGTTGTTATTTGATGGATGGATCAACCTCCCAGCCTACCCAGTGGACTGTACCAACTGGTAGGATAGATAGATCAACCTACCAGCCTACCCAGTGGACTGTACCAACTGGTAGGCTGGTCTATCCATGCAATGTGATGTTGCAACAATGTGATCTGGATGAGGGACCGACCAGGCCTGGCAGGTCACAGCATGTGTCCTCCGAGGCCCAGGTGGTGTTGCAGACGATCTCAAAGGACTGGAGCTGGAACTACACACACACAGACACACACACACACACACACACACACACACACACGCACACACACCCACCCCCACGCTCTCCCGCTCTCACCCACACACACACTCACCCACACTACACACACACAGACACACGCACACACACACACACACACACACACACACACACACACACACACACACACACACACACACACACACACACACACACACACACACACACACACACACACACACACACACAGACACACACACACACACACACACACACACACACAGACATCATTATAACATAGAATAGCATAGAGCATAATAGAACAGAAAATGAGAATAGAATAGGAGCTAATACCGGTACTGATCCGCTGCGAGGACCCCTGGTCTTGGTCAGCTTGCCCAGGGTCTCGTACCCGTCGCTGGGTAGAGGCCCCAGGGGGCGGGCTGCCCTCTCCCCTACCCGCTGGCAGTCCACCCACAGCGATACGCTCACCTGGCTGACGGACAGGTGCACCTGCCAATCAGAGAGCAGGAGGATATGATATAAGAGAACGTGGGTTGGTAGAATGTGGGTTGGATATAAGGTGAGAATTAAGTGCTGTAAGACAAACGTTCCCCATCGCAGGACCTGTAATCAAGTACCGAGTAATGGATCAAGAACTAGACCTGGTCCCTACTCCGGGAACCATGGTTGCGTAATACAACCCAGACATGTTACACATGTTACACATTCACATGTTAACATTCACATGTAAACAGGGGCAGGGTAGTCGGTAGGTAGGGTGTTTGACTGCCAGCTGAAAGGTTCTGGGTTAAATCCCCAATGTCCACAGTCTACCTGTAGGCATCCTAGAGCAAGATGACCCCTAACCCCTACCTGCTCCTTAATGACATGTATGGTCACTGTAGGTCAATTTGGATAAAAGTCAGATAAATAGTGAATAGCATTAAACATTCAAATCATGTAAATATTGTTCTGTGACTGTCTGAGAAAATAGTGAATGCGACTACAGGTCCAGTACATACACTGTTAAAATATGTGTGTGCTCATTAAAAGTCAACATGATTAAACATTTAATATTCTGAATCACAGGATCCGCAATATCATTTGATTTTCCCAGATTACTTTCAAATATGAAAATAAATCCTAAATGAATAAACCATGATAGTGTAAAACTTCAATAAACACCTCACATCATATCTCACAGATATACGTATATATACCTGTGTATATATACATCACTCTAAATACTCACTCAACGCACAACTCAATTAAAAGTCTTAGAGCGTCTAAATATAAGTCTTCCTTACATGTCAAGTGTGAACAAGTTGTACACTCATTAACCTTTGAAGGGGAACTTGGCCGCTTTTCAACCTTATCTCTATCTAGCCACATACACGCGTGAAAAATGCCTGCAGTTGTTTGCCGATGCTCTCTGTGTCTCTGGGGCGCAAAATCTTGCAAAAGATTTGCGTCATCCAGCGGACAAAAGTAGTGGGGAGATCTGAGTGCAGGCAACATGGAGGAAAGGTAAACTAAAGTAGCGGGGAGATCTGGGTGCAACGTGGAGGAAAGGTAAACATTGTTCATATACTACCCACATGGAGATGATACGAAGCAGGTTGAAAAGCGGTGAAGTTCAGCTTTAAAGAGACTTTCAGGAGACGAAGGTCAACCGGTGAAATACATGAGAAGGAAAAGAGTTTTGAAAGAGTTCCAGAGATGATGAAGGTCATCATCATCGCCATCACCTCCTACCTTGTGGTAGCTTCCGTAGAAGAGCTTGCGGACCTGCGGCTGGTCGAAGGTGAGCTCCTGGACCTCCCCCCTGTAGTCCAGACTCAGGTACACCAGGTGCTTGGTTGTAGCTGAGACACACACACACACACACACACACACAAACACACAGGAGACCAGTCATACAGCTGACAACCTAAACACGAGACACCTGACTAAAGCCTAAGAACTAGTTTCATATTGTTTTAAAAAAAGAGGAGAGAAGAAGACAGTAGAAAAGAAAGAGAAGAGAACAGAAGGAGGAAAGGAGTAGAGACGCAGAGAGGAGCAGAAGAGGTGACTCACGGTCCAGCACGACGGCCATCTTGGGCTGGAAGTCGTTGTCGGTGATCTGCCAGAGAGAGAAGGACTCCCGGGGGGTGGTCTGGAGCAGACGGAACACCAGGCTGATGGTGTGTTCTGGGGAGACCCCCGCTGGGTGCACCAACCTGGGGTGGGGGTGGGGGGGAGAGAGAGACAGAGAGACAGAGAGACGGGGAGACAGAGAGACAGAGACAAAGAGAGAAAGAGATGTCAATCTGCACGTTGCTCTTTAAAGTAGGAGTGAAGAGGGTGAGGGAGGGTGAGGGACGGTTGGGGAGGGAGGGAGGTCTCACCGGGTGTCCTGGGTCAGCTGGATGTCGGGGTACAGGGAGTAGGAGGGGAGGGTGCTGAAGATGAAGGGTTCAGCGGTCACGCCCTCCACGGAGGAGTGGGTTCTCTGGGTCAGACCGAAGGCCTCCATCATGTCAAACCCTGCATGCACACACATGCACACGTACACACACGCAAGCACACATCATTTGTTTCATTTTATAAATATAAAAGTAACATAACTAAATCCTTACATTTGTAAGGATTTATTAATTTTTTCACCCTCTTACCTTTAACGATGCTGTTCCTGATGGTGACCTCCGGACACACTGAAACACAAGAGGGCAGCGTTGAGCTGTTAACATGAAGACCAAAACTGAATGAACTCCCTCACAGTGTTATGGTTCCTGGGAGTTCCAGGGATGTCTCTGAGGTCAACATATCAGGGGTTAGGGGTTAGGGGTTAGGGGTAGTTGTTCGGGTACCTTCGTTATGCGTCGCCTGTACTCTGGGAGGGACGGGGATTCTGACCGGAGCAGAAGCTGTGGGACAGAAACAAGGAGATGAGGCACTTTTGTCTTCCGTCCATCTGTCCTTCATTCATCCAGTCATCTCTCCCTCCATCTTTCCTTCCCTCCTTCTCTCCCTCCCTCTCTCTATCCATCCAATAAACACCTAGTAGTACTAATATTTAGACAGCTAAAGAGTACACAGTAACTCCACATTGACCAGAGGCTGGGCTGTGCTGACCTGTGGGGTGCAGGATGGACACGGCAGCGCCCTCTGTGGCCCCGAGGCGGGAGTGCACGCTGATGCGGTACAGAGTCTCCGGCTCCAGCTCGCTGAAACACAGGCTGCTGCTGCTCTCATCCACTTGCTCCTCCCGGGTACGCTTGTCTGCACACACACACACACACACACACACACACACACATACACATACACACACACACACACACACACACACACGCACATAAATACACACGGTGGAACGAAATAAATATATAGATGATCATATTATATTGAAACATGTGTTCTCATGCTGGCCTTTTAGCAGCAGTTTCTTTCTTTATTATCTCTAGTCAATGTATTTGTACTTATACGTACATATAATGTATTTATACGTACATATAATGTTTTTATATGATGCCTACCCTCCTTATGTCCATGGGTGGCAGAGAGTTAAAGCCTATATCTAACTTACCAAGTGATAAAGAAAACACATTGTGATACATTGTTGTCCCTGAGTATGTTAAGTGTGTTATTCTGAGATGGCGGGATGTGTTGTGATATAATATACACAGTATGTGTGTGTTGTATACCGACCTTTGACCGACTGCAGGACGATGCGGTAACCGTCGACGACGGACATGGGTCTCCAGGAGACACACATGCTGGCGTGGTCCGACCTGAGCACGCTCACACTGCTCACCCTCAGACTGGCTGGAGAGAGAGAGAGAGAGAGAGAGAGAGAGAGAGAGAGAGAGAGAGAGAGAGAGAGAGAGAGAGAGAGAGAGAGAGAGAGAGAGAGAGAGAGAGAGAGAGAGAGAGAGAGAGAGAGAGAGAGAGAGAGAGAGAGAGAGAAAGAGAGAGATAGCGAAAGTCAGCATTAAGATGTCATGAACTTTTGAACACTCTGATTAAGAGGTGATTGTAGCAGTAGGGCGTGACTGACTGGTTTTCCCCTGGGTGGAGGCGGTTCCTCCCTCCTTGTTGCGGTACTCTGCGGTCACCAGGATGCTGTACCGGGTGTCGGGCAGCAGGGACTGAAGCACCACTCGCCTCTCGCTGCCCGGCAGCAGCAGCTGGAGGAAACAAACGCACCTCATGTGTAGCGCACCCTGGAGGAGGCATCAGCTCTAACGCAAACTCTCAACAGCTAAATACAACATAAAAATGTAGAATGTAAAAAAAATTGTCAAAATGGTCAAAATGGTAATAAGACAATCCAAAGAAAATGTTCAAATAAAGAATCCAGACAGTCACGTGTATACAATGTATTGTTCGGTTACTTTCCTATATGACCAGATAAAAACAACAATAAGACAGTTGCCCTTTGACATCTCAGAAGGTTAACTGGAGGTAAGACCTCCAGGGTGCTCCCAGTCGGGGTACTCCCTGTCGGGGTATACTCACGGTGGTGTCGCGGGGCTCAGCGGAGCTCAGGGCGGTGTAGGAGACGCGGTACTGCAGGACGTGAGCGTTGGGAGGAACCCAGCTCACCAGCAGACTCACCGCCGTTTCCTCGGCAACGGAGACGGCAGACGGACCGCCGCCGGATACTGGAGGAGGACATGAAGAGATCTGGATGAGCTAGGAGTAGCTAGGGCTAGCTAGGAGTGAGAGTAGCTAGGAGTAGCTAGGGCTAGTTAGTGCTAGCTAGGGTTAGGAGTTGCTAGGGCTAGCTAGGGGTAGCTAGGGGTAGCTATTGCCCCCCCTAACTCTCTCCTAATGCCGCCTATGTGTGTGTGTATACTGTGTGTGTATGTGTGTGCTGGCCACTCACGCGTGCTGTATCGCGTGGCGACCGCCTCGCTCTGCGCTCCGTCAGCGTAGAGGGCGGAGAGAGAGACCTGGTACTCCTTATCATCCTCCACCCCCTCCAGCAGGGCTCCCTCACTGGGCCCAGGTACCCGCAGCTGGGGGGGGGGGGTCAGTCGTCACAAATAAGTCTCTCCATCTGTCCACCCCTCCCTCCCTCCCTCCCTCCCTCTTACATTTCCCTCGCTCCTTCCCTCTCTCCCTTCCTCCCTGCGTCCATCCCTCCCTCCTTAAAAAGTAATAACAATGTTATTTATGTAAATAATAGCAACGTTATTTATACAGCACCGTTTGAAAGCTGGTTACAAAGTGCTTTACAATACAATAATAAAGAAGACAAGACAAAATAATACGGATAATACTTCAAATGGACAGGATGCAGTCGGTTAAAGACTCTGTAATGTTAAAGTAAAAGCCCCCCCCCCCCCCCCCCCCCCTACCTGTCTCAGGTCTCCACCCCCGCTGAGGGAGATCCACTTGATGAGGTAACTGATGACATCATCG
>OOFB01013556.1:3334-16470 GCA_900323305.1 Trachyrincus murrayi | reverse complement strand
TCATCACACACATTTGTGGAGGGTGTGTGTGTGTGTGTTGTGTGTGTGTGTGTGTGTGTGTGTGTGTGTGTGTGTGTGTGTGTGTGTGTGTGTGTGTGTGTGTGTGTGTGTGTGTGTGTGTGTGTGTGTGTGTGTGTGGGGGGGGGGGGGGTAGTGTATGAAGGGCCCCTGGCATGGGATCATACAGGGTCCAGGGCTTCTCCACTAACAATGGGCCAGACAGACAGTCAGACAGACAGACAGACAGACAGACAGACAGGACATCTCTTGTGTGAGCTCTGAATAGCCCCGAGTCACCATTTTGTTATTTAGGTTCCACTAGAGCTGCTCGTCCAATCAGAACAGCAGTAGCAGGCGTCACAACCATAGACATACCGTATATACATAGAGGCCGCATTGACTGCTTCGGCCCCTTATCTATATATTATATATACATCTATATATATCTTTATATTATATTATATATATATATATATAATATATTATGTTTATAGTGCTTTTTATCCAGGAAAAATCGCAGCTCCTCCGTTTACTTGTACGTGTTTACAGGCCAGTCTTGACCTCTCCAATATGGCGGCGACATATGTCTATATGTCTATGTATATATGTTGACTTCTAGCCGAAAGGTTCTGGGTTCGATACCCAATGACCTCCGTCTACCTGTAGGCATCCTAGAGCAAGATGCCCCCTGACCCCTACCTGCTCCTTAATGACATGTACGGAGGAGAACAGAGAGAGAGGAGGAGTAGGAGGTGGAGGAGTGCTAGGAAGAACAAGAGATCAGCAGGAGGGAGGTACCTTGAGCGTGGACCGCTGAGGTCAGGAACAGGAGCAACGTGGCCAGACAGGGAACCATCGGTGAGGAGGAGGAGGATGAAGATGGAGAGAACATGGAGATGGATATGAATGAAGCCTGAAAGAAAGAAAACTGTTATTCATCTAATTTATTCATCTGTTATTCATGATATGTGTGACTCTACTGATTGCTAATCTAATATATGAATCTGTTATGCATCTGTTTTCTACCTGTTATTATTCTGTTGTATTAATCTAACTGTTCACTATACAAAAAAAAGAGGGATCCAAAGCCTTTTGAATACTTTTATCCTCTATATTATCTAAATCAAACCCCAATACTCAAAGAAACAATCACGACATCATAGGACCACAAGATTCTGCTTCGTACAAAACATCTGGACAAAAAAAACTCTTTAAACATAATAAATACATTCGAGAACATCACCAGCCTTCAAATACGTATTCATGTTTTTATGTCAGTTCCACTTTGTTCCCCGTGGAAGTGGGTAATAAAGAGCCATCGGTCTCTAGATGAGATGGATCTCTTCACTTAAAGAGTTCTGTTGCTTTTTCCCATGGGAACCCTTTTATGAGCCAGGCTACAGGTGGGTACAGGGGAGACATAGGACAGGTAAGTACAGGTGGGTAGGGGAGTTCTGCTCTGCTCATTATAGGGATGCCTAATGACACACAGAGCTGTAACACACGCACACACACACAAACACACACACTCACACACACACACACACAACTTCAAGAGGTCATAAACGAGGAGGACTAAAGACCAGTGGTTTTTACGAGCGCTAAGGGTGGTTTTGAACTTTATTTTGAACTTTATTTTGGCTCACACACTCACAGCATCGGGTTTAAAGTAAGCAATTCTATAAATAAATAAAGGCCTGACACGTTGCCTAAAGCTACACGGTCAAAATGTTCTCCAACGTTCTCCAACCTCTTCGGTTCTACTGCCCAATCTTTTACACCAATTAAACTAGAAAAAAACGGAATAAAACTTCTCTATTAAGTCTATGACTTATAGATTTGAAGATGTTAGTTCCCAGTTTATTTGTCCTACGTGTATAAGAGGCGAACAAGTAGAAGTCATGAATGCTTTGATTCGTGACAATGCCTGAAGTTAGAATAAAGCACCCTTATTCCACTTCCTGAAGTAATAACCCGTTCTGCTCTTCAGAAGAGTACAAACATGTAGGAAACATGATTCATAAAATAAATGCTGCCTCCTGGCTGGAGGATACAGCTGCTCAGGTGAACTTGTTAGATGGTCTACTGGGTTGTGAGTCAAGAGACATCCATTCAGACACACCAACACGCTTCACAATGCCGATACAGTACCGAGATATAGCAGCACGTATAGACAGTAGTCTAATCCAGCTGCAGTTTTTGTATTGATCCGTCTGCCGACTCTCTGACGTATTTAAGAGAGCTTTGGAGAGAAATCGATGCGGGTTGAGGAACTCCCTCCTCTGCCCGCCGACCCGACCAACAAGCCGCTGCTTGTCGCGATTGTTGCTCAGTCTCCACCTAGGCCTCGTCTCAGTCATAGCTCACATGCCGATAGTCTTCACCTAGGCCTCGTCTCAGTCATGTCTCAGTCATGTCTCACATGCCGATAGTCTCCACCTAGGCCTCGTCTCAGTCTTATCTCACATGCCGATGGCTCTCCGTCTTGTTTTGACACAGAAACAAAGTGGAAGCGACCACACCGTGAGCCGTTACGCAGAGTGACTCTGTCTCTGTCTTCTGGACAATATCCTGACTGGAAGACTGCAACACATTCACTGTCTTTAGTCAATAGAGTTGAGTAGAGCGATATTTATGACGTGTTGTCTGTTCCTGTATTTGATCCAATATAACGCATGCGTTATAATGCTTCAGCGAAGCCTCACAGCCTACCTGTCCCCCCTTTGATCTCACCTGGACAACATGACACAGGTCAGAGGTCACCCAGGTGTTTGGTGGTGACATCCGACAGAAATGCGTAGCCTCTGGATATGCGCTATTTTACGCATTATTTTACGCATTATTGAATACATCCCGGAACTCAAACTACCGTTTATACATTTCCTTTTGTTCGTTCTGTTGAAACTTGATGACCTCGGGCTTCAACCTAACTCTGACAACAGAGTCCATTCAGACTTATAATCAAACCACTCGTACCGGAGTGTGGGAACTGGAGGAGCAAGAGAGAAGAAGCAGAAATAGCGATACTCCACCTCCTCATGCTGGGCAGGTAGGGACGTACCTGCGCGGTTCTGCAGCGAGCAGCGGTATTCCTTCAGTCCGGAGGAGGTGAGGTGTCCACGGGCATGGGTTCTTCTAGGACTGCCGGTGCTCCTCCATGGAAGCCCTCCTCGTCTCGTAGTGGGAGTGAAACCTGATCTGTCCCCTGAGCCCTCCTGCTCCCCAGGCTGGGTGTGGTGCCACTCGGGGAAACAAGAAACCACCCCGGACGTTTCTCTCCTCGATGGAATATCAACGACGCATCTCATTGCATGACCTCTGGCTATGCTTTTTTTTTTTTTAAGATTCTCCCAATACATTAGCCTATACTGGAGGATATTTGCACTAATACACTTGAATCGCATATATAATGCGTTAAGTTGTCATGCAAGTCAAATGATCGCTCGCATACTTCTTGGATGTGGGTGTCTGAACAAAGTAGGTTGGCGCAGTTTCAGGCGCAGCTTGGCACAACTTAAAAGAGATTTCGAAACGAGAGGTTTAATATAAATAGAGAGGTTGTTGTCCTTTCACTGTGTTGAAATAAAAACATGACAAAAAAGATGCAGAAACGGAATTTCTGTGGACATCCGGACACTCTTGCAATTAATTTATTCATTTTCACCAAGCATTCAGAAACACAATTGTCGCAACATATTGCTTTTTTTTAGCTAAGCAAACAACAATCAGTTTTCATTAAAAAAACAACCCTCATATTGTAGACCGTGTGCACGTGGTCCTCTGCTCGAGTAGACAAGGCACGTTGAGGTTGGGTCACTCCTTACGTCACCATATTAACACATCTCCTCTCCTACACGTCATAACATAACATGGATTACACGTCACAGCACTTTATAACATGTCAAGACACATCATTAACATGTTCTGACAGTTCCAACATTCATTTTCAATTTGCTCATTGGAGACCACTTAGACAACCCCTCAGCTTAACTTTAAATTAATCTTTTAGGTTAGAGACATACGAGAGCTTTGATGAGGCGTTCTGTCAGCAGGAAGCATTCTGGGTAAACTCAGTAGTACAATATCATCTCCTCAAAAAAATGTCAAATGAGTGCAAATAGAAAAGAATTAAACTTATTCTGGTTCGGTACACAGCTTTCAACCCCTCACACGTGACCATCAGATGTTCCCATGTATCCGGACATGCTCTTCGTGTGTAAATCACGGTTTCTAGACGCAGGGTCATATCGGTACACAAGGTGAGAGGGTTGAAGTCAAAGCGCCTACAGCTACAGCTCCGCTGGGAGTCGGAGGAACCGACGTTGTGTTTAGAGAACGCTACAGAGGAAAGGAATGGACAACTATGAGTGAAATGGAAAATGAAGAATATATTTGAGGCCCTGTGGTCTGTTGTTTTATCGTTTTAACTTACTAGGACTTTACTTCCCGGTTTACCCTCAACAGACAAGACAACATCAAGGTTACTAATGAAAAAAAAAACATTAAAAAGGGGAATTTCACTTCTGGAGTCATTTCCACGCCTACCCGGGCTTCTGTGTGCACCCCAGACAGTTCTTAGGTTGCTTGCTTCAATATTTAGACATCTGATAACCGTGTGACCAAACCCCCCCATCCAATAAGAAGCCCATTCAACATCAAACTCCACGTTAGACTCATTGTAAACACACTGCTTCTCATGACTGATATTGTCCTTCTAATGAATGTGTCGACCTTGATTTTTTTCCATTAGCTGTTAATCTCCTGTTCTTCATCACTAGGTGAGTCCACGTCCTCGTCGCGGTGCAGCAGAGGAAGCTCCAGTTCCGGACTCTTGCTCGTTAGGGGCCTTAACGAGGGGCCCTTGTCTGAAGGGACACAACACAGCAGACATTAAAGCGGTATCGCGGCTGTACTGTGATCCTGTTTACTGGAGGGGAAACCTTCCGGAGGGTTGTTGTCACATGTACATAATATGCCGATGGCTTTGCACCGTTTTCGGCCACTTTTATACATTTTTTTGGTCAGAAAATGTTTGCAAACTCAACTGGCATCTGCTTCCACATGTCCTTTTAACCCAACAGCCCTTTAAATGAGTATTCTTTTTAAAAGAAAAGAAACGTACCATCAAATATGTATCGCTGAAATGAAAACAAACATCTGGGACTCTAGATGACCCGGATGAGGGCGAGGCCTTACTTCTGGAGTAGTAGGTCTTCAGGCCGACGTGCAGCGAGATGCCAGACAGACACACGGCGAAGCCCAGCCAGTTAAGAGCACTCATCCTGTCACCCATCACCCGCGCGGCCAGGAGCAGCGTGCACACCTCCTGCAGGAGCAGCAGGAGAACAGGAGGCGGTGAGGCGTTGTGGAGGAGAACAGGGGGGGGGGTGTTGGGAAGGTGAGGAGAACAGGGGGAGGTGAGGAGGAGCAGGAGAACAGGAGAAGAGGAGGTGTGTGAGATGTGAGGTACAGCAGGAGAACAGGAGGAGGTGAGGAGGAGCAGGAGAAAAGGTGGAGGTGTGAGGAGGACAGGCGGAGGTAAGGAGCAGGAGCAGTATTTATCACATGTGTTTGAATAAAACCCAGGAGAAGATGGTAGTAAATGGAGGGAAGGTGCAGTATGAAATTGTCCACTAGAGGGAGCTTAAGGCCCTGTGTAATATGGAAGGCAAAATGTGTGGCAATAACTATCCAACAGGTACCGTTAGCTCGGAGTTAGATATAAAATGTGACATTACATTATTAGATACTATATATTTATATATAGTATAGAAATATATATATACTATATATATTTACTAGCCATTTAGCAGATGTCTATATCCAAAGCGATTTCCAGTTAATTCAGATACATGTCATTAATGAGCAGGTAGGGGTTAGTTAGGCGTCTTGCTGAGGGACGCTCACAGGTAGCCTTTTGGCTGGGAGTCAAACACCCTAACCACTAGACCATGCTGCCTATCTACGGGGGTGGGTTTGGGGGTGACCCGGACCTTGAAGATGCCCGCTATAGAGAGGGTGAGGCTGGAAGTACGGGAGACCAGCAGGAACTCGGAGAAGCCGAGACCGAACGCCAGGGCCCCGCCGACGCTCAGCGTCAGCAGGGAGTAGAGCAGGGGGGACAGCTGCTCCACCCGGAACAGCTTCTCTGATGCACTCACACCCACACCTGGAGGGGGGAGGGGAGGGGAGAGAGAGAGTCACTTAACTTTGTTGGGCTTTGGCAACGTTTACAGTACGTTTCCCATGCTAATAAATGAACCTGAATTGAGATATGAAGAGAGAAAGAGAGAGATTGTGGGGGTGAGAGAGAAAGAGAGAGATTGTGGGGTGAGAGAGAAAGAGAGAGAGATTGTGGGGGTGAGAGAGAAAGAGAGAATATGTGGCCTGGTACCTTCGTTGAAGAGGAAGAGCGGAAAGAGGCAGAGGAACATGAGAGGCTGGAGGTGGTACATGGTGTCTACTGGGTTCTGGAGACCTGAGAGAGAGAGAGAGAGAGAGAGGCGATTAAAAGCACTATAATGTTTACATTTCTCAATCGATTTCAATGAATTTTTTTAGAATCAAGGGTTTAGTGCAAAACTGTATTATATATTATCTATATGCTTTCTATGTGCTTCTTATCCAGAAAAAAATGCATCTCCCCCCTCTTGGCCTCTCCTCTTGACGTACGATCCAAAGGCCAATGAGGCGTCTATTTATACAAGTCTACGGCCTGGGTGGTGGGTGGTGTCTGAGGCCAGGGTCAGGGTGGTGTGTGTGGGTGGGTGGGTGCTCACCCAGCTCAGCCTTCTGCATGAGGATCTGCGTGAGCGTCCAGCGGATGCCGCCTATGAAGGACGCCAGCAGCACCATGAGGAAGCCCTCCATGTTGAACTGAGTCGACTCAAAGGTGAACATGAAGAGACCGCTGGAGATCAGCAGCACGACCACAATCAGGAAATAGTTCTGGGAGAGAGACAGTGGTTGAGAGAGAGAGAGAGAGAGAGAGAGAGAGAGAGAGAGAGAGAGAGAGAGAGAGAGAGAGAGAGAGAGAGAGAGAGAGAGAGAGAGAGAGAGAGAGAGAGAGAGGTAGAGAGAGAGAGACAGAGAGAAATAGTGGTAGAGAGAGAGAGAGAGGTAGAGAGAGAGATTTATTTTTCCAATGTTTCATTTTTAAATTGCTTTGGCAATGTAAATGTATATTTCCCATCCCAATAAAGCTTGTTTGAATTGACTTAATTGAAATCGATCAGCCAATCACCAATCAGTGATATAGATAGATATGATGATAGAGACTCAGTCACCCACCGGCTCCTCCAGCTTGAAAACGAGGGAGAAGAAGAGGATGAAGAGGACAGCAGAGGACTTGGTCATGGTGTACCTGCAGGCAACCACACACCCAGTTAGACAACCCTAGGATCTGTAGAACACCTTAGAACATCCTAGGACTGTAGAACACCCTAGGATCTGTAGAACACCTTAGAACACCCTAGGATCTGCAGAACATCCTATAATGACAGAATCAATAGCATAGCGTGTAAATCTAAAAACCTGCTCCAAACGCGCAATGCTTATTCAGGTATTATGGTAAACAACAGGGGAACGGTCATGTTAAAGTAAGAACTTACAAGCTGATGGTGATGAAGAGGAAGCTCCAGTTGGATAGACCGATGTCCAGGACTGTAGCCAGGGCTGGAGGAGAGGACGAGAGGGGCTAGGCATTACATCAGCAGAACCATGTACCTGTACTGGCCGTTTACTATGGGGATAAAGCTTCACTCAGTTCTACTTATTATTTACTATTTATTAACAGAATAGACACTTTTATCCAAACTTACTGTGAATTCAGAGACATACGGTTTCTCATTAGAAATAGCCTTCTGTTTCGACTATACATGAGTACGCTTGTTATTTTAAACCTCCACTTTTCAGCTGAGGTTTAAAATAGTCTCCCTGTCCCTTGGACTTTAGTCTGCTTAATCTATCACAGAATGTCTAGTACACAAATATGATAACATGTCGTTATCTCTCATGTACCCATTTTCTCATTTCTTTTTCTGTTTATGGTCTCCATTTTGTTTTTTTGAGTACGAAGGTGGAAAGTGAACACACGGAGCAGAACAACAACCTTTATAAAGCCTAAGTTACACTTATGTGTTGAATAGCACCCGTAGCTACACCCTGGGTCCCTACACAGCACCCATAGCTACACCCTGGGTCCCTACACAGCACCCATAGCTACACCCTGGGTCCCTACACAGCACCCATAGCTACACCCTGGGTCCCTACACAGCACCCGTAGAGTCTGGTGTGTGTGTGTGTGTGTGTGTGTGTGTGTGTGTGTGTCTCTAACCTGTAGGAGCAACCTTGACCAGGTAGACCCTCCAGCCCAGCACCACACGAGGCTTCCCCGTCCACCTCATCATCAGCTGCCTGGCCAGGGTAGACAGCAGGAATATGATGGTGAGGTGGACCAGGGTCATGAAGAGAGGGTAGTGGAAGTCCTGCAGCACAATAGGATCTTCACTGAACCAGCACTAACAACTAATCATATGCAATAATGACTAACTTGAGCAAAGCAATTGTGACAAACTATTTCCCTCACGGTAAATAAAGCAGCCTACTCAGAGTCTGAAAGGCACGGCATACTAAAGCTCTATGTAAAACGGACAGTATTTACATTTTAGTATTTTGATGTCAGAACTCTATGGCGTACACGGTCAGTGCTGTTCTACCTGCAGTGCACTTGGACAGGAGAACAACTTGATGGACTTACTTTCATCAGCCATTTGTTGTAGAACGTGATGCCTATGGAGAACACGTAGTAAAAGAGAACCAGGCCGACGTGGCGGACCGCCCTGCAGAGGAACTGGACGGGACACGCCATGTTGGAAGATGTTGGGGGATCCCTACTGTACCAGATCCATCTCCTGCTGTACCAGATCCATCTCCTGCTGTACCAGATCCATCTCCAAATCCATGCTGCAAACCCCTCCTCCAGCACCCATTCTCAGAGACTGCTGAGAACAAATAAGGATTAAATGGCAGCTGTGTTTACTTACAACATTACACAGAGCAATGGTTCTCAACTGGTCTAGCCTCAGGACCCACATGTGTCATTAGTCGTTAAGTCACGAGGCAAAAATAAAAACGTGTAGCAGTCTCCCCTGCTACATGCCACCTAAGTGGCTTTTCAGGGCTTCTCCAACTCAATAGTAGAGTTTCAGATAGTTTGAACAGGCAGAGCAGGTGGTACAGTGCTGATTTTGCTGCTGGTTTTGTGTATTTATTTACTCATAGTATATATTTCTCATTATTGTATTCATTTACTGTATATTCATTCATTACTGTATATTCATTACTGTATATTCATATTTACTGTATATTCATTTACTCATAGTATATATTTCTCATTATTTAGATTGCATTATACTCTTTAGACTGCATTATATACTCATAGTATATATATATATTCTGCATTTATTTAGATTGTACAGACTGCTTAATTGTGTAAATAACTGACTGTTGAACTCTGGTTAGGGCCTTCTTAATTTCGTTGCATTCTGCTTGCATGGTGTAATGACAATAAAGTAATAAAGTGTGTGTGTGTGCGCACGCGTGTGCGTGTTGACTGGTTTAACCTGTGGGCCTTGATTACTCAATGACCCACAGGTGTGCAGCCTCACCCAGCAGCCCCAGAGTCTAACCAGCCTGACCAGGTGAGGCTGCTTAAACCAGCCACCCACCACACACGTATTCACCAATATTGCAGTAATCAACGATGCCTTCATGTACTGTTAAAAACATGGAGCGAACAAAAAGCTGCAACAATTGGGGCTGAACTCAATGAAACAGTGAGCCATTGAAACATGAATGAACATTGAAACATTAGTAATTCATGGACTTCTTTCTAAAGGTTAAGGTTTGGCTCTGAGACCCACCAGTTGAGGACCACTACACTAGAGGACGTGACCCACCAGTTGAGGACCATCTGAGACCCACCAGTTGAGGACCACTACACTAGAGGACGTGACCCACCAGTTGAGGACCATCTGAGACCCACCAGTTGAGGACCACTACACTAGAGGACGTGACCCACCAGTTGAGGACCATCTGAGACCCACCAGTTGAGGACCATCTGAGACCCACCAGTTGAGGACCACTACACTAGAGGACGTGACCCACCAGTTGAGGACCATCTGAGACCCACCAGTTGAGGACCACTACACTAGAGGACGTGACCCACCAGTTGAGGACCATCTGAGACCCACCAGTTGAGGACCATCTGAGACCCACCAGTTGAGGACCATCTGAGACCCACCAGTTGAGGACCACTACACCAGAGGACGTGACCCACCAGTTGAGGACCATCTGAGACCCACCAGTTGAGGACCATCTGAGACCCACCAGTTGAGGACCACTACACCAGAGGCCATGAGGTTGTATCCTAACTCAACCATATGGTCACATGGAGAAGTGAAAGCTAGCGTCAACAACAATGAGGCGGACGTAACGTTGGCGTGTGAACCGTTATGTCTGCATTTTAAATCATGTTTGTAGTCTTCTGGTTATATCATTATATTATATTATTCTGTTTAGTGGGTTAGTCGTCGTTAGAAGGTGAACTCACCGGGTTTTTAAATCCACGTCTGTCGGTCCGGTCCACTATAAGCTAACAGTATCTTACTAGACGGCCTTAGACCCCCAGCGAAGAGAGGCGTCGGTACGGACGAGACGTAAACAACAACAACAATATAAACACACACACAGGTGTGAAGTTACAACCTGTGTGTTCAGCTCGCAGTGTGACACGTCCGTAAGCCCTCGCATCAGGTAACTTAAACTCCGGAGGAACACACGAAGAAGAACGAAGGTCGCTCGGCTCCACGCCCGGCGGAAACACACGAAGAAGAACGAAGGTCGCTCGGCTCCGCGCCCGGCGGACCTCTCGCTGCACTAGAAATAACACTAGAAACAACTCAAAAGAAATGCTGAAATAAAAATGTGCTAAAATAGTTGTCATAAAATGATAAACCAAATCGTTATAACGAAATATATATATATATATATAATTTTTTTTAAAGTAAAAACGGATCTTAAAATGCCGCCACCAGGGGGCGCTGCCGTCGAGGTCATATCCGGTAGAAGAAGAACACAAAGCGGAAGTCGGCGGTGTTTGTTGTGCTTTTGGATCTCGGATCGAGAGTTGCTTTTAAAAGGTAACGTTATTTCGCAATTACTACTAATATTCCACGGTTTTGTCTTTAATAGCCGTGCTTTCGGTTAAATGTGCACGTTTAACATTGGCTTCTCGCCTCCACGTGGTGTCCAGCAGCGTCAGGCAGGATGGGCGACGAGGACGACGACGCGGGCTACGACGAGGACCTGGACGACGGGCTGGACGCGGGGGGCCACGGCAAGAGGAAGAGGCTGTTCTCCAAGGAGCTCCGGTGCATGATGTACGGGTTCGGGGACGACCAGAACCCCTACACCGAATCCGTGGATATCCTGGAGGACCTGGTCATCGAGTTCGTCACCGAGATGACCCACAAGGCCATGTCCATCGGCCGCCAGGGCCGTGTCCAGGTGGAGGACATCGTGTTCCTGATCCGGAAGGACCCCCGGAAGTTCGCCCGAGTCAAGGACCTGCTGACGATGAACGAGGAGCTGAAGAGGGCCCGCAAGGCCTTCGACGAGGCCACTTATGGCTCGTAAACTCTGCGACTGGACTGCTGGGCAATGGCCCACTGTTGTGTTTTGTGGCTGTTTTTTTAAATATGGCTCTTTTTTTTAAGTTGATTTTATGTTTATGTGATTCAATTGCTGCATTTGATGCCAGGCGTTTTCATGGTTCCCTTGGTTAAAGTTTTGTAACAGTTAGTTATTACAATAAAACATTAACACTACTCTGCAAATGTGGTCACGGTTCTGTGGTAGTTGAAAGGATCAGCTCTGATGACGGCTATTTTATCGGAGTCATTTTATTACAGTCCTGTAAACTGTAAATGCCAGTTTATTGAATTCAAACATTTTCTAGACTCAATGGCCCATTGTCTCATCTTCCCAGTTTGAGTTCAACTACACCTCATCCAGCAGCAGAGCTGTTTATTAAAACGAGACACACCTGTCGACGTCTTATTTGCATGGATCACCACTGGTCATCGGAAGGAATATGACTTTAAAAAAAAGTGTGCAAAGTACTTGAATGGGCGGGACATTGTCCAGGTGTGAGTTGTTTAGAAACTGGGAGAAGCAGTCAAACCACCTTCCCTCGCTCAACCAGTGATGCTTGACGCAGATTCATTTACACTACTAACCTCGTCTTATCCTCTTCTGAGAACATTAAAGCCAGTAGGCCTAGACTATTTACATATGAAGGGTGTAATTTTGTATTTGAAACCATCTTTCGAACCATTTGCTTGACCTGTGAGCCTCGTATCGCAGGCCATGCTTTAGTGACACGTTTTAGTAGCTGCCAGTATTTGTACTTGCTGAATCAAATTTTCCAAATGGTACTGCGTATATTTCACAGTGAAATATTCATCCAAAGAAGCTGCTCATGAACCAACACACTCACCTGCTGCTCCCACAATGCACCACAGCCCTGTTCCCTGCTCCCACAATGCACCACTGCCCTGTTCCTTCTATATCTCATGATGCTGTGTTGAGGCCTCTAAGGGCCTCATAGCCTGCAGTGTACTGTGTCTGAATGGTATTTTTCTCCGACACGTGGATATGAAATAATTTGTCTGGGTCCGTGTTGTTGCTGCGGTGATTTTGACTGAAGAGATTGACTGAGAAGACAAACATGGTGGTTCGTCAGACAACGTGGAAAAAAAGAAGAAACAAAGAGTTTATTGAAATTCCTCTCAACAAAAACGTATACAGACCACAAGTATGTCAGACCAACTACAAGTGAGCATGTGTGAATTGATTTATTATCTTCCGTTAAAGCAAATGACTCTTTTCTTTGTTTTGTACAGTAGAGTGTTTGGATGTTGTTGGTCTACGCAGCGGGCGGAGCAGCTCCTAATCTTCCCAGACTAGATAATCACGAGAGTTGGGGCCCACCGTGTGCGCTCAACTTCCTGTCGTCCCGCGGCGTCGACAGGGCCGTGGCCAATCATAAGCGAGCTTGGGACCCCCCCCCCCCC
>OOFB01013553.1:29774-32775 GCA_900323305.1 Trachyrincus murrayi | reverse complement strand
TCACATGTAGTGCATACAGAGACGCCACATGCACACGCACGTGCACATACACATATACATACACACACACACTGTGTGTCTGCCGGTGCCCAAAAGGCTTTGAGTTATAAATTATGAATTGCACCAAAAATGCACAGGCACTTCCTCACACACACACACACACACACACACAACACAGACACACAGACTGACACACAGACTGACACACACACACACACACAGGTGCCAGAAAGATGTTAAATATAAAATGCACCAAAAACGCACACGTGTGTGTGTGTGTGTGTGTGTGTAGGCCACACACACAGAAACAGAAACATGCACACAAGCTGACTCACACACTCACACATACACACACACACAGAAACAGAAACATGCACACAAGCTGACTCACACACTCACACATACACACACACACACACACACACACACACACACACACACACACAGATACTGCTTTCGAAAAGGCTTGAAATTATATGATGTAAATGATAAAAGTTACAAAAAAAGCATGCATACACTCACACACCCAGACAGACACATACACACACACACACACACAAACACACACACTCCCAACACTCCCGACGTGCCTCACTTTGACACGTGGTAACGCTTGGCTTAACTCTAATGTAAACCCACACCTGGCCCTTTGTCCTGTGTTCAAGCATCTCTCATCTCTCCTGTACCAAGGTCCCAACTGCCTCCATATTACCAGCACCTCCTGGCGGGAGAGACATGTCACACCTCATGACAGGTACAGAAGCAGCACTAGATGGAGAGAGAGAGAGAGAGAGAGAGAGAGACTCACTCGTCTCTTTTCACACCTGAATGATGTCATCCCCCTCCACCGCCCCCCCCCACCACCCACCTGTCTGTGATTCTGAATCAGCCCCCCACCCTACAGCACCCCACCCACGGTAATCCTAGATAGAGAGCCCTGGCATAGCTGTATCCAGGAGCCGCTGGCTGGGAAGGATATTTCCAATACCTGGGGGATTATCTAAGGGTGCGTTGAGGAGGAGGTGGGGGTGTGGGTGGTGGGACGCTATCTTGTGTTTACAGACCTCGCCGAATGCGGCCGGCCGGGCATGGGCAGGCGGACAGAGTTCGTCTTTTGCTGCCGAGGTTTATTTTGCCGTCGCCGCGGTTAAAAGGATAAGCCGATATCGAGAAAATGGCGTTTTCATTTTGCTGTCGGTCAACCGACACATTTATACGCAGAACAGTGAGAGAGTGGTGGATAAAGGAGAAGAAAATGTATTTGTGAAATACACGTCCCATGGGATTGGAATATGGTGGGTTGAATTTGATTGGGGGATATGAACTGAGAGGTTGTTGTTGTTGTTGTTTTAAATAGGATGCGTATCACAGTTGGAACAGAGCCAAGATGTTTTTAATACCGCTATAACGTCTTATGGGAATGGGCTGGGGCGCTACTCATTTAGATTTTTTAATTCCTTCTTGGAAGACCACATGGTGAACAGTTTTAATGCCATCTGGGTCTCTTTTTCGTCTTCATTATCAAACAATTTTTCTATATTTTCTCTGGGAGGGTATATGGAATTTATCATGGGAAAAGGAAAGAACTGAACGAAATCAATACAGTAGAGCATTTTTAGTTTTTTTGCATATTTTGAATTAAACCTTGTGACAGGCTGTTAATTAGTAATTAGACTATTATGGCCTATATTTTCTTCAAATCCCAGTTTACCACAGTAATGTAATGCAGTAGGCCCCTACTATAAATTTATAACTAATAGAGACAGCGGCTGTCGTGTTTACATCAATACCACAAGCATTAGCACGGCAGCTGACCTTGCTAGCTGACCTTGCTAGCATACATTACATACGTACGCAGAAGCACTGCTTATATAATGAGGTGTTTGATTTATTTTCAATTTAAGCCCTTTACTGCCACCCAGGTCAATAAAAAAAAGAGATAGAAAGAATAAATAAATACATGATTTAATCATGGCATCATTATATGACACCACCTTATTATAATTTTTATAATTTATGTATAGATTTTTAAAGAACGCTACAGAACGTTACATTATGCCTCTGAGTCCCCACAACGTTACATTACTCCTCTGAGTCCCCACAATATTACACGACCCCCATCAGCATTCAGCACGCCCCTCCACGTTGAGCACTTAGCGAAGGCTGCCAAACAAGCCTCAACCTCTTTGTGCAAATGAACACTCATCATGCTCTGTCGCGACCACATCATCTGCTTGCCATTTTCTTTTATTTCTCCTGGTGATTAGTCATGCCGCTGTGTAGAACACGCCGTTCTGTTATAAACCCTCGGAGTGCTCGCTTACATGTGTTTCTCATTTGCCCACTTCCTGTATACGACCATGTTTGGTGCTCCTCCTCCCCCGCTGTGTTTGTTTGGGTGAAACGTTCCAGAGACTGAATGGAGGCCAAGGAGGGCTTCTCCGCACCTGCGATCACACCCTGACTTCTAATTCGATCTATTTACTATTTCGCTTTTATCCAAAGAGAATTCTAGTACATTTTAGACAGATGTCTATGAGGAGCAGATAGGGCAACTTACTCAAGGACGGCTACAGCCCACTACGGACATTGGGGAATCGAACGCAGAACAGCTGCTGCACTATAATGCCCTTATCAAAATAACAATAGCAGATGTTTTTATCCAAACCCGTGCACGGTGATTTTATGTACAAGTGATTAAGGAGCAGGTAGGGTTTAGACATTTTGCTTGTCGATGTCTATGGGTAAGGCAGCAGACATAGGAATCAGGGACCTTTTTAAGGCTGCGACTGAATACCTCAGGATGGGGTCACAGTGTTTATGAGACAGCTCGTCGACAGGGCTGTCCTGACAGGGCCTGATGGTGACAGTAATGGTGTACGCCATGTCCATGCCAGCTTACTGAGATGTCTTCAGAATCACCGGCCAGAGACTAAAGTGTCACCGTGTGAGGGAATTGGCCATCAGGACGTTGTGTTTAGACACACTAACCGTTAAGGTG
>OOFB01013553.1:12274-24774 GCA_900323305.1 Trachyrincus murrayi | reverse complement strand
CCACCTTTAAGTCAGTTAAGTCAAACAAGGAGTCATTGTTTCAAACAGGGAGTCGTTTATTCTACACTTGTCAATGTATAGGCTAATAATTATACATGTAATATGTAATATGTTGCATGAATATTGCATAAATCATATGCAAGTCAGTGGTACAGGTGAAGACCTCTACTGAGATGTCAGAGGTTAAAGGTCATTGGATGTACATCAGCGTTGAGGTTTCTTCTGGAACTAGATATAGAGAAAACTACTCTGTTGTTGTGAGTCATGTGTTCTTGTTGAGGCACTTTCAAATCTGTACGTTGGGAACAAACTGATCAAAGGACGTATTCTCTCTCGCTTGGCTTCTGTTCTGTCCCCGCCGGTTACCTCGCTAAAAACAGGAACAGTAAAGTAATATTACAAATCGGAACCAAAGAAATGGGTTCCGAGTGCCTTAAAAATCAACTCAACCCCAGTGTTGCTTTCATTTGTGTGATCTGAACATTTGATTTTGTCATTGGTGGGGACAGTTAAGGGGCTTGTATGTTATATCATCCATCGACATGATTGTCAGGGGCATTTCAGACATCTCTTTAATATTGGTAAGTAACACTGTAAAGTGAAATACACTTGGTTTTCAAAGTTACCTCTATTGTCTCGGTCCAATGATGACCAGCTGATAAACTGGTTAAATGTTATGAGGCCAAGTTAGACACGTTTGCAAGTGTGTATCCATAACGGTCACATGCAAAGCCCCATTTGTTCCCCAGCCAAATTATTTCCATGTATGGTCATGTCAACAATGGTCTACATTACAATTGAATGTCCCAATTGATTCAATGAGATAATGAATTCAATAACAGAATCCCTGAGTGCAGTGAATCAATTCTAGACATTATATCAAGTACATATGCATAAATTAAACATTGTGAACTGATTCAACCTGTGACCAGGTTGTAAAAGGTAAGTTTAATACCATCCAATATAGTTGCATCATATGGAATCATGTAACAAACTAACTAAATTGCCAGTAAAATAAAAACATCCAAGTTGTTAAAAAATATAGTAAAACCAAAGTGCCTTAAGAGGTAGAATCTTAAATCAGGAAGATTGTATCTCACTTCATTCAAAATAACACTTTGGGGGAATACAGCAATCAGCACAGCTATCCATAATTTTACTGCATTATAAATCATAATGCAGATAAATTGTATATAGTAGTTAACCTATGCCGTGAAGCTGAAAGTGTCTGGTAAATGGTATTAGCCAAGATGAAAAAAAATGTTTGCTTCTGAAAATGCGATGTTTAGCAAATGAGGGTGTCCGCATATGTAAATTTGGAGTGTACTTCACCTCTCCCACTCCATGAACCAGTGCACGCATAATAAAGCGAAATTCTATGTGGAAATAGCACCATCTAAAGGACAAATGCCTCCACTACATAAAAAACAACAAAAGCAGGCAAGTAGACAATTCAGTTAAATTAAACCACAACGAGCTGTAATAAGGTGTTTATTTAAATAGTATGCAATAAATAGTGAACATTGTGAGTTAAGATCAAATTCATTGTGTACTTCAAAGTGCATTTGCGTCACAAAAGTGCATGTGCTCTTGTGTAAATCAGCATCTTGTGTCTTTTCTGTGAGTTCCTGTGAAAAATAAAAAAGCATACAATAATACAAAACAGCAATTAAATCACAAGTCCGTCATCACCCAAAAAAGTGTTGAATAATGACGTGTTGAAGGAGACCTTGTGATAGTGGTTGTAATTTCTTCTGCACATTCAAGTGCTGTGATATGACTCCGTCCTTGGGGCCATCCATGTTGTGACTAAACACCGTTGATGTGAATGATTTCTCTGTAGGAAGGAATACAATTTTAAAAATACAAATTCAGAAAATGTATAGCATAAATGTATAATCATAGTCATCATTATTGTCATGTCAAACAACCGGCTTTGTATCATTAAAATGTGGGTAGTATATGAAAATGAACAATGTTTATTGTTCATTTTCATATACCATGTTGCCTGCACCCAGATCTCCCCACTGCTTTTGTTCGCCGGATGACGGCAATCTTACCCCAACTCCGCCAAATGACAGAGTTGGGGTAAGATTGGCGTCACACTATATCCATAATGTGGATAGAAAGAGATAAGGTTGAAAAGCAGCAAAGTTACCCTTTAAAAAAAATAATCTTCACTCACCATTTTTCCATTTATATCCATTGTTTCTATTTTCCACTCTACCCCATTTGTCCTGGAAACGCACAGGCACGGTGACGTTTTCCTCGTTCATTTCCTGTATGGCGTTTCCACGGGGATGCCTGCGAAGCCCCTCCCACCCAGGAACCCGGTGCTCATCACAAGTACAGTTTTTCTCCCTGAGCTTTGGGTACAGCGCCACCGGACACTTCTCAGGCTGATTCTTGGACACCTGGTGTCTCTTTGAGCCGTCAGGCCCCCACCATTTTGGCACCGTTCGACAGGAACTGTTCACTGCGGTCTCGCCCCCGGCGTCATTGTGGCAACTGGGTCGACCGATGTCGGAGCCGGTGCCGCGGCGCATCATCTTGTTATTCGCGTGCACCTTGCAGGCTTCGCACGTTGGTAGGACGCAGTCCTGGAGCCACGGCTGAAGGGGATCGGGGGATTTTCTTTTTAAGATCTGAGGTGATTCTGGTCCCGGACTGACCGACAGGCAGCTGCTGCGATTTGCCAGGCATCTGGTGCAGAGGTGCTCCCTTCTGGGCCGCCGAGCGGGGAATGCATTCTGGTTTAGATTCCGCCGGAGACAGCATTCGTGGTCAGAGAGGCTACGCCTGTCAACCTTGATTTTGTTTTTGTACATTTTTTCCACTTTGGGCCTTTGAACAGTGTGGAGTTCCTTGGACTCTAGGTTGAGCTTCCGTCTCCTGATGGGTACTTCTGAGGCGTGAAGCACATTTCTGAGGTCAGTCGGCCAAGCAGTGGAAGGGAGGTAGGCAGGGAGGGACTCAAATGAAGTATCTTGGCGATTCTGGTCATTCAGCTCCAACTCGTGCTGGATTGCGTCAGCTGTACTAGGGAGACCAACCAACAACTCTGAACTGTGTGAACGACTCACCCCTGTGGCATGAAACATGTGGGCCATTGAAGCCAGCTCTGCAACACAAACGTCCGCTGAGGCAAGGCCATCTGATGGAGAGGCCACGGCAACCACAGGGGCATCCCCAGTGGATCCCAGCTCTATCAGGGGCTCCTCTTCTGATTGAGGCATCTCAATCATGGGCACCACCTGTTCCATTGGAACCTCCTCACAAAAAACATCAATCAAGTCCTCTTTGCAGGGAGCCTTGGCTTCTGCGACCAACGTTTCCATGTGGGAATCTATTAAAGTGTTCTGCATCATCCAATCAGGGGAAGGAACGCAAGTCTCTTCCATAGACCACATGGTTGTCTCCATGCTCTGGAGCTCGTCCAGGTATTCCAGGTCAAAGGGCATGTGGAGGACTTTAAAGTGGCCATCATTGGAACTACAGCTTACATTAGCATCGTTGTGTTTTTGTCCTTGCTCTACTGTTGTCTTCTGAGCTTCACCACCACAGACTTCAACTCTGGAACCTGAATCTGGAGATGCACTGGTGCGTTTAATCTGGGCTTTGGTCTTGTGCAAAGATGGCATCCCCTCAGTGCTGCCACAGGAGGCTGTGCCAATTAACAAAATATCAGGGCAGGCTTGGCGGCTGTTGTCTGACTGCTCTTGGGGAGCGCTCACGGCCACCTCCTGCAGCACAGGGCTCTGAGTGATCACAGAGCCGCAGCAGGCCAGATCATGGGCAGCGTAGCGGTGAGCCAACGCCAACTCCTGGGTCTCACTGGAGCGCAGAACCTCCAGGCCCACTGCGGTACTGCAGCACTCGATCCTAACCTCCTCTGTCTGGATTACAAAGCTGCTCTTCTGAGGGGCCTTCTCAATGGAAGAGGGGGACGTCTTCTTGAGATCCACCAACCTATCGCCGGTCTTTACAGACAAGGCTTGGGGTAGAGGGTGAGCAGGCCCACTGTAGTTTCTCTCTGGGCAATTGTGTCTGTCATCAGGGAAGCTATTGCGGGCCTCACCCCCACATGTGGTGGCAGCAGCTGAAGTGCTGGACTTCTGAGACACCGACAGTGGCTCAGTCTGCACTTCAGAGCTGATCATATCTCTACCGAGGGAATTGTGCTGGTAGTGGAGCCTGCGGGAGTGATAGGCTAAGGTCTGGTAGTAGTGGGGGTTCAGCATGCGCCTGTAGTCCATCAGGTGGAGGTGGGTCTGAGGCATGACGTAGCCTGGTGGCTCCATGTACGCATTCATTGGATATGGGTTCATAGCCGGCATGCCATAACCTTTACAATAGAAGTAGGAAATGTGAACAGTTTGTTTACATTTTTTGGAGAATGAATAGAGTAGTACAAGATGTGATCATCCATCATAGTATTTAGATAAAACAGTTGTGAAAAGTGATTGATCCATATCAAGTACCATCGCATAAACAAAAGGTATTTAGGTAAATGGATAAACGATGGAAAATTACAAGGAAGACAATGACACCAAAACACCTTTACTTACTCAACCCAGGGTATCCATAGTAAGGATTGTAGGAAACTGGCATGTGCCACTGCATATTCTGCATAGGGACGTATGGCTGGGAGGGCTGGACGTAGAAGAAATGTTTCTGGTGTTGCTCGCTGGGGCCCGGAGCCCCATAGAGCCCTTGGGCAGGCTGGTGGGGCCCTTGGGCCTGTTGTGCACCATGCGACATGCTGTTCATACCTTGAGGCCTGTGGGCAAACGCATGCTGGGACGTGGAAGCAGAGGCCTCCATCTCTAGAAAACCTAAGAAGCAGAGAACAATTGTCATCAGTCATCAAACAGTACATAACTTGAATGGTTATCGCCATTACACTTTTTTTTTATTACATACATGCAAAAGATTACTATACATAGAAACAGGCACACCTTTCCTGATACACTTTAAATAGGCAATTAGATGATTGGACTCTTGTCACATGCTTGGTTAACGCAACACTCTGATTGGATCGATTTTGGCTCCAGGTGGTGATTGCCCAATCAGTCTTTATTGGCAGACCTCAGAGCCAATCATCAGATTGCTTTGCCGAGTCTTCCGCCCACAGTGTCTTCTCCAGCTCACTTGAATGAGATGAGATGGGGGGGGGGAGAGAGAGAATCGAGAGGTAGAGAAAATTGGCATCAGCCTTGCTCTGACAGGAGAATAATAGGCTGTATGGTGCTGGAAGCTCATTGGCTCAAAGTTAGCACACCTGCTGGTAGTTCCGCAGAACTAAAACTCATTATCCTTTGAATCTAAAGACTCACAAAACTTCTTCCCAAAAAGAAAAGCCATTCCCACAATTACAGTCAGTTCTATTATGCATCCCTGCCAAATTGGACACTGTAATCTACACTCAAGATGAACGACGACACATTGAACACATTAACATGTCTTATAGTGTCATCTTCATCCCAGAAACAAATTAGTAGTTTAGAGGAGGATATACTATGATTCACCCTAACTTCCAAGTGCTCTGAGAACAGTGTCAGTTTACTTGGTCATCTATCACCTATGCACACCAACAGCATAGGTGATAGATGAGTTGGTGACCAAGTTGGTGTTCTATTTAAACTGTTTATATGATATATCAAGCCAGAGGAATAGAACATCTTAAATCCTCATTTCTTATTCAAAAGATTAATATAAAGTAGCATCTTTACACCAAAGACCCGCAAAATATGAAAAAGAAAACGAAAGTGCTAATCAGCCTTAAGCAATGGCAGAGATGGAAACATCCTTGATATGAAGTCATAGTTGAACACTTAAATCTTTCCATAGGATTAAACAGCATCAAACAACAATCATTTAAGGTATTTGTTATGGTGTCTTCTGAAACAGCTTGTCTGCAACCAATGTAAGCTATCTATTCTGATCAATGTAATACATAAACTGCAAAAATACATGTGAAGCATTACTTCCAAACGGGGTGCCACCCACTATAAATCCAGTGGTATAAAACAACAAATTGCTCTCACGGTCTCATGTTACACTAAAGCTTTTCAAGGCCATTACCAGTACTAATGGCAATTAAGGGTCAACATTATAAGACATGAAAAACCATCACAAGTAGCTTGAAGACATTACAATTGGTTTGGACGTAATGAAAATTAATTTATTAGACTGGCCACTAACAGAACATAAGCAATCAGACCAATTCCCAGTGTGTGAAGACATAACTTGTAGTGCATTACATCTGGTTGTCAGTGGACCTTCTGCAATCAAACTATCCATATTTTATTTGTGTCCAACAAAAACAAGAGACTTTATTGTGTGCAGTGCATTTCACCAGGTGCTCAAATCCTTGTGAACAAACACCCATATTGGGAGGATTTACATCTTGCTTCTCCAGGAACATTAGCGCCATGGATTTCTCTTTGTGGAACCTGCAGAATTAACATCACAATTAGCATTGAAATAAGGAACATTTTGTTGTAGATACAAATGCATTGGGTTGTTGCATGTCAGCAGCTGAACTTCTCATTTTAGAAACCAACTCTTTCGTTCCGCGTTTAAATTTACCGTTCAAAAATATCCGTTCAACTTCTTGGTTCTCCTTTGCCAGAACCTGAAAGATACATTAATGTAGTAATTTGGAATACACACAAAACACCTGTAATGTCACTTGGTTAATCTAATGTAATCTAATCTGCTGTAACCTTTTTCCCAACGATATCTTGATGGCTGCTCTTCATTTTTGCTCTCCTCATCTCTGGTCCTGTGGCATGGCATCGTCTTGCACGGGACTTTTCTATACATTTCTGTTTAAACAAACAAACAAAAACAGACCTGAATCAAAACATTGCAATCTTGACAAATGAAATTCAACAGTAGATCAAGACAACAGATTCAGAAGTAGGCCAGTGTGGGTCATGGGGTAGAGTAAGCGTAGATGTGACCTTGTTTAAGCAGTTGGGCTTGTTGTCTCCTTCTGGGCAGTGGTTCTTCTTCCCATCTGCCCGTGACTACGTCTTCTCGACACAATTTATCTTTACGTAGAAAGAAAAAACATATTTGCTAAAAATGACTTGGACTTTCTGGTGTTGTGTGTTGGTGAGGCACCATGGTGAGGCACCGCGAGGACAGAAACGAGAAGCATTTACAGAAACTTGCCCTGACATGTTATGCACTGCAGATCACCGCTGGTAATTTCCCCGGTCTCTCCGTCCGCGGTGTCCTCCACGCAGAGGTCACGACCCTCCTCACAATCCGCCACGCTCGACCCATCCTTGCACTGGCTTTGTTTATGGGGACGTTTCGAGGCGTGTCGCTGGGAGACAGAATCCGCCGGCTTTCTAGGCATGCCGTGTTTTCTCAAGGTCACTCTGGCAGGCTGACTCCTCGTGTAGCGGCACTCGTCATCCGAGTCACCCGTCTCATCCCGGTACGACCTGGCGCCGCAGCCTTTGCTCCGACTCGCCGCCACCGCCGCCGCCTTCGCCAGACCCTTCCCGCAGCAGGCGCATGAGTACCTCTTGGAGCCCGCGGGCCACTCCTCCTCGGTGGCCAAATGGCCGGAAGACCGGCTGACGGCGGCCAAATGGCCGGAAGACCGGCTGACGGCGTCCGCTAGCCTCCTGCTGGTGTAGACCCGCCTGGGGAAGAGCTCCATGTCGTCCAGGTCGGTGGAGAACATCTCGTCCCTCGAGGAGAGCTCGTCCAGCGATGGGCTGAGGACGCTCATGCGCTCATGGGTCTTCTGCCGGGGCAGGTAGCTGTAGTAGAGCGGAGACACCGGGGAGGAGAGGCAGCTGGAGGTCAGGTGGGCGGATTCGGCCGCACGGAGCGATGGGCTGTTGTTCAGCAGAGCTCCGGCGGACAGGGAGCTCGAGTCGAAGGGCAGCCTGAGGATCCGGTAGCTCAAATCCGCTTCAACCTCGTCTGGGAGTTGTGTCGGATGCCCTGTTCGCTGGGCGGAGGAACGGCAGGGTAAAGGCACATGGGCTTGCGGTACGATGGCTTCCATCTCCGGCTTAATCAGGAGTTCATCAGCGTCACACCTGAGGCTAACGTTGGTTACAACAACGGGTGTCTCGCTAACGTTGGTTACGACAACGGGTGTCACGCCGTCCGATTGGTGGTCTACGACTTCCACAGGATGTTCTGCTGACTGCTGTACGGTCAGAGCGTGGTCCGGCAGCGGGCCAGGGAGACAGAGGGTGAACAGTTCGCGTTTCTCCGCCGGCTGCCGTGTGTCGGGGATCTCCTCGCGGACTGAAGAGCTGTCGAGTGGCAGCTCCTCAAAGCCCACCGACCACGGCCCCTGCGTCCCCAGGTCCTCCAAGCTCCTGCGGCTCAACTCGCCGTCGTCGTACACCGCCGCGGAGTCGCTGAACATCACGCCTGGAGATGGCTGGGCGCCTGAGGAGGAGGAAGAGGAGGAGGTGACGCGAGTTGCCCCTTCCTCCTCACATTTCTTGTTGCCCCCTGGCGAGAAGATCCCACACGCCTGGGAACCGACGCCCGAGTCCAGTTCCCTCTCGGTGCCGGCGAGCTCGTTCGCTCGGATTTTGCCCAAGCATTCGATGAGTTTGTTGATGGCGTCGCTGGGGTCTGTCTGGACCTCGGAACAGGCCACCTCTCTGCGGAGGGGGCCTGGAGGAGGGGGCTGCTGTGGCTGCCGGGGCATGTCAGTCCAGGGAGGAGGGTGAAAACGTGGTTCGAACATTCGCCGGTAATCAACCGGATTCATCGGCGGGGGCTGGAGTACGTATCCGGGATAATGCATGTATGGGTATGGCTGTACGTATGGACGCCCAAAGTTATAGCCTAAACAATAGAAAGAGCACGTATTAAACACAAAGCTCAGAGTTTTAGTCATTTAGCCTCAATGACAGCCAACAAAAGTTATCTGCCAATTTCTTTACAGGTTCAGTAAGTGTTCATACAGGACAAATATCGATTTGTTTGTGTGACAGATCAGAAGTAAATTATTTAAAATGGATTGATACCTCCAGGCAGTCCATAGTGGTTGTATGGGTTGTTTAAGTGCCAGTGCTGATACATGGGTACATATGGTTGAGAGGGTGGCTGAACGTAGAAAAACGGCCTGGAGTGCTGCTGATTCCGCTGCTGTTGACCGTTGCCAAAGGAATTCGGTGGTTGTCCTCCATCTACGGGAATCAACAATGTAAGTTTATGTTGAGCATGAAACTCTTGCAGTGTTTTCTAGTCGAAAAAACTGGACTTGCTGTGCAAGTCCACCGGTACAGAGGCCAAATGCATAAAGTTATCCGGTTTATAAAACGTGTCATTGTCGCGTTTAGCTTACTGTTTTTTTTAAACTAGTGACTACATTTGTAAATGTGGATTATTACCGTCCATTTTCTCAGACGTGGGTTCTTAACTCTGGAACGAAATGGGAGATTAACATCACTCAAAACAACTTTCTGTGTTACTTTCTTTAGATATTGTAAAGTAGGCTACAACGCGTCGCAAAGTATTAATAAAAGCAAATACCACACTCAGCCAACTCCAAAGGGCGCTGCTAACAAATCATCGAGATCTGCAGCACCTGTCCGTGTTTCTTCTTGCGGACTTCTTTTGCAATTGGTCTGATTGGCACCGGTAGTCCACCAGGGTGCGACTTCATGCCGAGCCATGCACGTTTTATATGCATTCTATTTATTTAAATACATAGCTTTTTCCCCCCCACGTATTTGAATTTTCATACATTTCTTGTAGGCCTACACATTTTCTATAGCCTATTTGTATTGCCTTAGCTACTTTATGTGTGTTATGGATTATTATTTTATTTTTTTTACATCTTGAGCAGCTGCGCAATTGTAACAGAGTTACAACTTCCTCCGGGATCAATAATCAAGTAATCTGAATCTTACAAAGCGAGCGACTTGGTCCCTTCTATAGGCAATGTTCTCCAGCAGAGGTTAGCATTTCCCCTCTCTCTGGTGGCTCCGCGCTCCGGGGAGGAGAGCGCAGTGACGCTGTGTCGGGGCGCATGCGCAGTATCCCCATTTGGCCTCTTGTATATTTGCAGGCGCTCGAGATGCGCTGAGAGGTTGCTCCGACCCGGGCGATGTTAACCAAACGCTCAATGTAATATAATACAAAGTTCACTTTTTGGACCCGAGTGGATACGTTCTGTGGACAAAAACGAAAGACCCAGTGCGGCGGGATCTATGCCCTGGAGTACACCAATTCAACAATTATTGTAAGGACACCGAATTGACACGGGTAAACGCTTTAACTAACGAAGTCGCTCGGCTAGCTGACGTTATGTTAGCCCACTGCCCCGTTTAGCCGCTAGCGAGTGCACGTCAGACACTGTTAAAACAGCCCACGTATATGTTCACACTCACCGTAGCTAGCTAGCTCTTAACCAAATTGTACAAGTGTACTACAATGTCGCGTCTCAACTAGCAGCCGGTCGTTGGATGAACGTTTACATCGCGTGGTGGCCGGAGGTTTGTCTTGTTTTTGTATTAGCAGACATGCTAGCATTTGCCATCCGGTTAGCTTGCTAGCTACCCCGGGACCGGGGGAGAGAGAGAGAGAGAGAGAGAGAGAGCATCTCTGGGCTCACGTTAGCTGTAACCGATGCTATTTGAGAACTAACAACAACGCGACGTAAGATCGATCGCTGGTCAATGTGTTCGTTTAGCGATCCTCAAGTGTTGTGGGGATGAGCTTAATAAACGCACATGTGTGCATAGGATGAAAAGCACGTCGTGTTAGTTCGCCCACCAGTGTGTGTGTGTGTGTGTGTGTGTGTGTGTACACGGGCCCTGTTTTAAGCCATGTCGGGGCGAGGGTTTGTTTTGGGAAGTGGCGGAGGAGGAGAACGGGGCAGCAGTAGCAGCGTTGGTTAACCCGCTATTGGTTAGCACGTTAGCATCGGCTTTCACACAAACAGGCCAAGTTCATCACAGACATCCGAAAATGTTGTCGAAGATGCACGTCGTCTTAACGTTGACGTGTGTATTGCGAATAACGAAGAAACTCGTGAGATCGTCCCCTTTGGAAAAGTGTAGTGTGATGGATTCTGTCTCCGGCCGGTTTGTGAGTCGGCATTTCAACAGTGTGGCGACATGTCACGTACTGACTAGCCGCCGTGGTCTTGTGTAAGTTGTTTTTGAACGTTTAAAAGCAGCCGATCGACTACATCTTGGCAACACGAGACAACGCCGACGTTACACTATAGCCGATATTGTTATTATTGATCGGAACCGGCGATCGACCTCAGGTTGGCCGCCCCAACGTGCTTGGATGCTAGCCGTGCCAACGTGGGGCAGTACAGTAGTGTGGGACGCAGAGGAGACCACACACATGATGTTTTACACCACCTTACGATCTGATCCATGCCAGTGTTATTGTGTTTGTGGTGCGTCCCTTTCAGATTTAGCATTGCGTATGCACGACCGTCACCGAACTACTGACTAGAGAATGTATTAAGTCGATAGTTGCATTGTGTATTCGGTTGGAGGTATTGTTTTTGTATTATTTTAGCTCCATAATCAAATAGGTTATGTCAAAGTCATTGTCTGTGATCGTAGCCTGGTATCACAACATCCAGACATAAGACCACAGACGGTTGTGTCATCTGCCCGATGACAAACATTTACACAGACAGAAAAGGTACGACATAATTGTGGCTTTTTGTGTTATGATTTATTTGTGTTTCTGCTAATGGCTAGCTGCTCTACCGTAACAAAATACGCAAATTCTGTTTCAGTGCGTGTAAACTTGAATTCTGTTTGTCAGCCTCTAGTACTTAGAGAAATTTCTAAATTATCATTCTTGTCAGATTTGCGCCATGACAGCTGACAGATCCTAGCCGTTCCCATTGTTTGTGTCTGCACTCAGTCCCCATCCCTTCTCACTAAGCAAATTGTCTGGCTGTCAGTGCAGTCTTGGGCAGTGAGTGACAGAGCCAGTGAATGCTTGATGGAGCGAGGAGCAGTGAGGGGTGGGGTGGGGGCCAGCCAGGTGACCTGCCATTGGAGACTGGATTGTTGACGGTGCATTTCCTCATGCGGAAAAGATTCAGGGTGCGTGTGTGTTTTCCTCTGACTGCCAGAGACAAGCAAAATAGAGTAGAGTTTTTTAGCAGCCCAGTAATGCTGAATTTTGGGTTAAACACGAGAGTTGTGTTGTGCTTCATTCCGGTATATATATATATATAGCAGCCTGAAAGCTGTCTGGTTCGTAACAGAAGAGTTAAACGGACGAGTGCGTAAACAGCAACATGATCACATGCTCAACTGCCGGTTGCTGTCACTTGCTAATGCCCAGCCTCTCATTGGGTTTGTGTTTTTGTGTTGTCCTGCTTTCAATGCATGCTGGACTAACCCGTGCTGTTTTTGTCTCTCTTCTCTTCTCTCCAGTCGAGCACTGATGTAGCCGAGCCCCAACAGACAGGCTGCCTCTTCCTCTACCTCCAACCCCCCCTCCCACACCCCCCAGCGATTCAC
>OOFB01013542.1:0-10677 GCA_900323305.1 Trachyrincus murrayi | reverse complement strand
ATATTAAAAGGGGGGGGGGGGGGGGGGGGTGTCCCCCCCAATATATATCATAATTACGGCACAGAAAACTAACTATAGAGGGCAAAACCATGGATGTATAAGAATAATCATAAATAAATAGTAATAGTCATTGGCGCGGCCAGCATTTTAAAGACGATGCCAGCAATTGCTAGGAACGTAGAGTGACGTCACGTTTAACCACTGTATATACGTTACTAGCTTGTGGATTTTGCATCAATTTTACATTATTACAATTACATTAACTAAAGATGATGCATTTCTAAAATATATATATATTTTCAAGACATCCAGTGGTGCAGGTCTGTGCCTCCCTCCCCCCGAAGGTGACTCACTCCTAGGGGATGAGCAGCACATCTGGGGGAGGAGATGATACAGATGTACATATATTACATATATTCTGTCACCCGAAAAAACAGCTCGTCCAAAGTACTAATTCAGTGCAAGTTACACCTCTCAAAACAGTCGCAATCTAGGGCTTCCTTCACCACCATCTACTGAACAGGTCGTTCTTAAGGGTTTTATTGAAATATAATGAAATCACTGTACATTTTGGGTTCCATCTCTGAAAGAATGAGCAGAACAGGATTCGCCTCTTGTTTAGCACTGAACATGAGGAACACAGCTTCATTTAAACCTTGGACCGATGAAGCTATTACAACATAGTAAAGACATTGGCTGAGTGTCTGTAAGCATACGGTGGATAAGGGACTGAGCAGCCCTGTTCAGTCTGTAGTCCTTACTGTACACGAGGTTCTGTATTTCAGACCCTTAAACTGTTTAAATCCACTTGAGCGCTCGGCCCAACGAGGACCAATCCAGCCCTAGGGTAGCATGGCTGCCCGGGGGCCTTTGAGCCAGACACTGAGTGGTCGCTCCTCCGTCGTCGTCGGAGCAGCAGCGTAACACACATTATGAACAGAAACACAGTCTCGGGTGGCGCCCACACGCGTTCAGTTGAGCTGTCTGACGATGGAGTTGACCTCTGCCCCCCGGAAGCCGGGCCCGCCCAGGTCCTTCATAACCCCGCCCTTGTCGCGAGCTGCATGGCGAGCCACAGACAGGCTGAAGGGCCGCAGGAAGGAGTTGGCCAGGCGGAAGTGTTTGCCCACGCCATAGATCTCATGGATCAGATCCTCCAGACAGATGATCCCGTGCTTCCCTGGAGGATGCAAGTACACACAGATAAGTACTTCTGCTAAAATAATACAAATACAGAGATCAATACACGCATCTGAAATACAGATAAAACGAAAAATGCATAGACGAATACAAATACACAGATAAATACAAATACATTAGGGTTAGGCGATTACACGAGTCCACCGGCGGTTGTTTTGTTTTTGGGCGATTTGTCATTTTATTTTGCTAATTTAATGGTCTGCCCCCTCGAGAATTCGCCTCGGTAAAAGCCGTCTTTAGTGGTTGCTGTCCGGGTCCAGGGTTTCCCACAGCTGTCTGTAGGCTGTGGGACCTACAGGCTCTATTTTCGCCCCGCTTTAACAGCATTGGTTGTGTTTCAGTTAACACCGCTGGGACAATAACGGATTGTCCCATTCGTTCCCAGCTGAACATCATGTACATGTACATCTGAATTCGGAGGATTTGGTCCGGTCCAGTGGTGAAGTTGCAGAGCGGACGCCAATCAAAAGTTTTTAGTTGTAGGTTTCTCATTAGTTCCAACATGAAATAAGTCTCCTCGTGACGCATTAGTTCCCTTAATAATTATCACTTCTTACCCATAGTTAATATGTAAATGATTAATATGTAAATAAGGAGTGGGGGACGCCGCACCCTGCACGTGTGTGAATATATCGGCAGGTTGTTGGGCTGACGGTGGCCGGTTCCATCGCCCAACCCTAATATACATAAAATAAATACACTTTTCCATACATACCCCTGTATTTGTAACACAATGCATATAATCACACAAAGAAACGTTCTGCTACCAAGATAAAGAACAGACAGGAAGTACCTAGGTGCTGCTCGATCAGAGTGTTGTCGGTGAGGGCAACTCTTCGGTTCCTGATCTTGGTCTGTCCTCGCTTCAGGATCAGCTCACGGACGGACTTGAGGTTGGGAAACCTGTGGGAGACGTTGGTGAGTTGGAGCTGAGCAGCGTCTGGTGGATGGTCTGAGAGCAGGCTAGCGTGATACCTTCAACAACACGCTATCATACACCTACTTCCGATTAAGACTCCTACCCACTAGACGACAAACCCGCCGAGTCTAGGCCGATCAGGGCTGAAGTCGGCTCTGATTGTCGTGTAGTGCGGGGGGTCTCAAGGCTATGAAAAATTATGAATTATGCATTACTAGTTTTTGGGATTCTTTTAATCATAAGAACTGAGTGAGTTCTGCCACAACCTGCTAGCCGATGCCCCTAGCAGCAGGTTAGCCTGTATATCCCTACTACTAACGCAAGGCTACAGCTAGCAGCATGTTAAGCCTGTATATCCCTACTACTAACGCAAGGCTACAGCTAGCAGCATGTTAAGCCTGTATATCCCTACTACTAACGCAAGGCTACAGCTAGCAGCATGTTAAGCCTGTATATCCCTACTACTCACCCCCAGGCTACATAGGGATCCACCACCTTCATCATGGCCAAAGAGGTCTTGTTGATTTTGACGAAGACGCCGCTGAAGAGCTTCCTCAGCCGGAACATCTGGATGACCTGCCGGACTTTGGGACTGACGCCTTTGATCCTGAAGAGAACAAGATGAGATGGAAGCGAGGCCTGGTTGTGACCAGCGTAGTAGGTGGGATGTGTTTGACCGGTCTTGGTCCAGACACGTTTGGTAGACCCGGTGAGTTGCTCTACTCACTCTTTAATGCGCACGGCGAAGGCTAGCTTGTTCTTGGGCGGCAGGACGGCGAGCGGTCGGAGCTTAGCTCGGCGGATGCGAGTCTCGTCCCTGCTGGCGCGGTGACCCTCCCTGAGGATGTCCTCCAGACGCTTGAAGCGGAGGGGTTTACCTTTATTGACCTGGAGGAACAAAGACCATAGAACATAACTCGCGTGTGCACGAGGGCTGTCAACAAATATTCTAAGACTACCGCGGCTATCTGCTGTGAGAGGTCAGGGGCGGGCCGCTGCGCTGAATGCACTGCATGACGGACAGTCGCACGTCACTTTCATTGACTGGAAATGAAACGTAGGTCAAGCTGAAACCAGGGGTGCAAACGTGTACTCGAGTAAACATCAAGCGGGAAATTATCCAATTACTTAATTAGTCCAAAAAAATCTTATTTAGTTACTGCAAATAATTGGCCATGGTTGAGCGTCTGTGCCTGCAATGTAGTGACTGGCGGAGTAATTAAATACTCCTCCATGTCAGTGGGTGGCAGTAGGTAGCGCAATAATGACCTCGGCCCTGATGCGGTTAAAGAAGTAGCCAAAATGCTCAACTCTTGGCCAATGTGAGTTTTGTGGATGGAGATGCCATCAGAGAAAACGTCCTATTGTGCAAGGCATTGCCAGGAAGAAGGTTGACTGCTGCCATGGAGTTCCCCATTCTGGCAAACAGAGCTATTTAGACATCGCTCCCATTTTCCACAAGATATCTATGTGAGCTGAGCTTTTCAAGCATGACTGAAAACTAAAAACAGAGAGAGACTGAGAGCTGTTGAGGAAGTGTGTGCCTTTCTTCAGTTCCTGCCAGGATATCAGCTTTGTGTTCATCTAAAGAGGCCCAGGTTTCACACTGAGTGAGTATAAATAAATTGAGACTAAATTGTCATTGTAAATGGTAACTGTTAAGCCATAATTTACACTTAGTAAGTAACAATTTGCCCTATTGGGTTATTTATTTACTTTTCCCCCCTGCGGGAAATGGCCATCCATATACTGCTGCCAATAACAACTCTGCCTCCTGGCTTCTTACTATAGGGCAGGGTAGGAGTCCCTCACTCTCCCTTTGTCTAGGTGAACGACACTGCAGCTTCGTCTCGCTTTGGCTACGAGTTCAACCCGCACGGATACATTCTCTTTGACTCCTTGGAAAAGCTTACAACTATCAGTTTCTTATTGCCAGTCAGTAAGCGCTTCGTATTCGTTTCGCTTTGTATTCGTTTTCACGTTTCTCCGAGAGGAGGAGAGGCTTCTACACACGCGTTCCCACGGCCATCCACGCGTTGTTTTCAGGACGACCCGGACCAGCAGAGAGTGATACAGGTTGGTTCCTCTAATAACATTCGCCATCCATAGTTATTCATTGTGTGGAGCTGTATTTCTGTATGTTACGTGTGGAGCTGTGTTTCTGTATGTTACGTGTGGAGCTGTGTTTCTGTATGTTACGTGTGGAGCTGTGTTTCTGTATGTTACGTGTGGAGCTGTGTTTCTGTATGTTACGTGTGGAGCTGTGTTTCTGTATGTTACGTGTGGAGCTGTGTTTCTGTATGTTACGTGTGGAGCTGTGTTTCTGTATGTTACGTGTGGAGCTGTGTTTCTGTATGTTACGTGTGGAGCTGTGTTTCTGTATGTTACGTGTGGAGCTGTGTTTCTGTATGTTACGTTGCATACTGTATGTTAACCGGTAGTAAAGTCGAGAGCAGGCGTCAAACTCGCCGTAGTGTTGAGCCGCTGGTTTCCTCTTGGATGACTACAGGCTTCCTAACCTCAATACCTCCTTCAAATTAAACACTTTGTAAACGCTAATGATTTACCCTGATAGGATATAATACAGGCTATAACTCCTAGACAGTTTGTGCGATCGAAGAAATTCCAACGGTTCCTGAAAGCAGAGAAGCTGCGTTTTCCAACCATATACGGGTTATTACGGTAAACCCGACGGAGTGTATGAGTGAAGAGAGAAGAGCGAAGCAGAAAGAGTTTTCTAGCGAGTTTTCAGCGGTGTTTCGCGTGTTTTTAGTGGTGTTTGACGTGTTTTTAGCCTTATTTTTGTGTTTGGAGTGGTGTTTGGCTCATAATGTTGACAAGATCTGCCAGGGCAAAAGGGCAGACCAGCAGATTGGTCGCGGACAGTGACTGCGATGAAGGAGCGATCTCCACTGAACCACAGTAAGTAGTAAACATTGTACAAGGTAGTTTACAGTGGATACTGACATCACTAAAACTAAACGTTTCAACTTCATTGCAATATAATTTTTCTATATAATGTGTAATATTACTTCTCAATGGCTAAAATGGTGGCAGAATTCAGAGGCAGGAAGGCATCAAGTCATGTCTCAGTTGAATATTTTCAAAACATCCTGCCTGCTGAACAAGCAAGTTACAACTTGTTTATCATGTAATATCATGTGCATTACCTTTCTACTTTTCTATCTTGGTTTACTTATTTTTACTAAATGTATCTTACTTTTATTGTGATTTTACTAGGCACTGGTGTTATACTTTTGTTATGGGCGTGGTGGGCGCTGGGCATTTTCTCACATGTATCATGGAAGAGCAGGTCTCCAAAAAGTCTGGGACGAATTCGCCCATAGGGGGCGCTATAATCCCTCTTGGACCCATAAGGTCCGTCGGGATAGATTTTTCTGTACAGTGAAAATTTCATAAAAACTTCCAAAATCTTATTCTACAAAACCACTGAGGGATTTGAACCTAGAACCATTCGGCTGGGAGTCAAACATCTTATTTGTTTCTCTGCCTACTCCAATATATTTATTCTGGTTTTAAGAGATTAAATGTATTTTAAACTCATTAAAACGATGTTCTAGGCAGTTCCCATACCGGGGTTTTAACTTTCTAACCATTGTTTTTTTTTAACAGGTAAACAAAGTAACTGGTTCTAACTCAGTTTAACAGGTAAACAAACTAACTCAGGTTCTAACTCAGCTTAACAGGTAAACAAACTAACTCAGGTTCTAACTCAGTTTAACAGGTAAACAAACTAACTGGTTCTAACTCAGTTTAACAGGTAAACTAACTAACTCAGGTTCTAACTCAGTTTAACAGGTAAACAAACTAACGCTTTAATTCCACTTCTAGTTTTGTGTGTTGTGTACATTCATGATATCAGAAGAGCAAAGAGTTTGGAGTACTGAGTTCAAACCATGGACATAAACAGACGAAGCGGCACAAGAAGTGGATCTAAAATGTGTTCCTCAGCGGATAAACAATGTATCTGTATCTGATACACAACATTAGAAAGTAGTTAAAAAGACACATTTTGTTTCAGAATGTGACCCTGCAGCGTGGCACACAGTCACATATGGGTGTGTGTGTGTGTGTGTGTGTGTGTGTGTGTGTGTGTGTGTGTGTGTGTGTGTGTGGTCTGTAACAGCCATACAGTTTCACACAGTGACCATAACACTTCATGGTACCTTTCTCTTGTCTAGGAGGGCGAGTTTGGCTTGCGTGGCCTTGATGGCCTGGTACGCCTTCCTCTTCTTCAGCAGGTGCTCCGGGACCAGCTTGATCACCTTTGTCCTACAAACAAGAGACAACTGATTTTAACCATGTCCATTTGCTAATTTGACGTCGTTTCTCGGCACATAGCCCACGTACACAAATAAAACGCCACCAACCATCATGAATATTTGCATCAATTCAAATGTGAGGACGGTGACATTGAGGTGATTGAGAACATACGATATTTTCACTTTTTCACTTTTCACATGTCACTTTTTCAGAGTTATTTATTAGTATTTTACTGCTGCTAAATTGCACTATACGTATTGTTGTATATTGTATATACCTTGTATATATAAATTTGTTCAATTCATTTGTCAATACATTTAGACTTCATTTAGTTTATATTTAGTTTATACTTAGTTGTTTAGTTTAGTTTACTTGTTTATTATTTAATATAAGTATATTAGTGTACATTTATTCCCCTCTGTTTCAACTGTTGCACCTTAATTTCCCTCGGGATAAATAAAGTCATCTTGAATCTTGAATATTGTAATATACTAGATATTGTAGCTTCTCCAACACTGTTATTACACTGGCACTTTATAGATTACAATTGGAAAGACAAACTACTAAATACTACTAGTTCACCATCGCCTCCGTTTTAGATGCCTTGTGTTGTTTTTCCTTTGAATATATAAAAAATTTTTGAAAAAAAAGCTGCTCCGGCCATGAAGAAGCCAGGCGAGGAGCATGTGAAGTTTAAACCCTGAAATCTGCATCAAACTTACAAAATCACGCCCTGGACTTATACTACTACATATTGTGTGAATATGAAAGAGATGTAAGATAATTGTGAGATGGGAAAAGACAGGATGAACGCAGATAATAGTGTTCCGATACGAAGACAAATACGTACTCAGGTTCGGCCATCGTGAATCTTGTGGCGCGTAGTGACGTTGCGAACGTCGCACGGAAATGACGACACCATAAACCTGCGGCACGCGATATATTTTTTTCCTAGGATGGCGAGGGAAGTCCCATAGTTATTTATACTAATAAGAGTCGAATTGTGTCTTGTAAATTTACATTTGAATGAATGTGCAATTATTTGTATAAAAGCAGATATTTCGAAAAAAAATTGGATATTTTTTTTCATACGCATTAGTTGCAATAAGACATTCTCAAATCTAAAATTGGCTTGTGAACTGTTGAATCTGCATTTGTGGATCAAGTGACACGCGTGCATTCATTGACTTTTGAGTGTTGAGACAATCTCTTTTTAATTTTGAGACAAATTTCACGGTGCATTTTGGATGTTGCACCTCTGTGTTTCTGTCACTGTTGTAACAATTGTAAAGCATTAGTCTGTTAGGAGCTTTGGTGAAATATGAAAGGGTTTGGTGAACAGGCTTCACTCCATACCAAGATGATAAACAGCTCTAAGCTTGAAGTGCTGACTTGTTATTTTTAAAACTTTCTCTGTAGACACTGATGCTGGAGCCAATGGAGTCTTCACTGATCCAAACCAAGTACCTCAGTGGACCACCCCCACCCCCACTCAGAACAAAATAAGTCTTTGATGTGTAAAACATTGTATAGTTTGACAGGTAGGGTACATATATTAAAGATGCAAAAATGAATATGGTGTTTGTCAAAGTATTGTTTCGAAGATGTGAACTCACACAGTGCTGCTGGGTCAGACAGCTTACTTTGTTTTACAGAAAGCAATTTAAAGAGGAGCGCCGCCATGTTGGAATGACGTCGTCACCATACAGACGTTCTAATCATAGACGATCCATCGCCACGCCGATAGAGAACGGTGTTGAGCTCAAACCGGCAGGATCTCTGTTTACATTTCAATGACATAACGCCTTTAATACAACTCTCCATGAATAACCTTCCCAGGTGAACTGCCCCTCAAGGAGAACAGAATGTTCCTGGACAGTCAGCTAGAGTTAGTCAGTTAGAGTTAGTCAGACTTAGTCAGCTAGAGTTAGTCAGCTAGAGTTAGTCAGACTTAGTCAGCTAGAGTTAGTCAGCTAGAGTTAGTCAGTTAGTTAGTCAGCTAGAGTCAGTCAGTTAGAGTTAGTCAGTAGCAGCAGCTTCCTAACCTATCTAGCGTGTTGACAAAAAAAAGTGAATGACCAAGCTTTCGAAGTACAAAATATCTGTTCACAAAGAGTGCTACTGCTATTGTTTACGTTTGTGGCAGGCGCACTTATGCTAAATGCTCTTAGGCAGAATCGGCACAACAAAGTAATTTTCCATTACCAAATCATATTGGTAACGGATGTTTTAGTGAAGCCAGGAGAGATGTTACAATGGTTTTATTACCAAAACCGGTATGGTCCTTCAACACAGATACAAACCCTGTGGCCTGGCTGGAAAGCCAGGCCACAACCAGACACATGACAGAAATCAGATGGTAGCTGACCTCGGTAATAAGCAATGAGTAATCGATAATCACTCAGGTATACAGCAAGCCATAATTAACGCGCCCACATGCTAGGTATTGCTATGACAATAGAATAAGCTCAGGCGTAACCCGTCAAACAGGTTTGTGACACAGTCTCCAGGAATACCACAGCAGATGAAAAGGCATTCAATCAGATCCAGTCAGCTTCAGTCCTGGAAGAATGATAAACAGGTAGGAGTGGTGACATCCACTCCTTTTCGATGTTTTTATTTGATGTATTTTTGTTTGAAATTAGTCAGTTTTATTTGTATGTTTTTTAATATGTTGTATGTTCCTGAATTTCCCGTCTGGGATTAATGAAGTAGGTATCGTCTTACCTTATCGCATGTTTTATATACTGTGCTGTTATGTCTGCCATATCGTGATTGCAAATAATAATACATCGTAATAATAATAATAATAACAATACATAGTAATAATAATAATAATAATAATAATAATACATAGTAATAATAATAACAATACATAGTAATAATAATAACAATACATAGTAATAATAATAATAATAATAATACATAGTAATAATAATAATAATAATAATAATCATAGTAATAATAATAATACATAGTAATAATAATAATAATAATACATAGTAGTAATAATAATAATAATACATAGTAATAATATTAATGATAGTGATTGTATCTTGGGACAGCGCTCTATAAATGCAATGAATTATTATTTACTATTGATAATCAACATAAAAAACGTTTAACAAATACAACATTTGTTTTGTAGGTATAACAAAGACAAATCTAGATCTTTCCAAGTACCCCCTGGAACCTGGTCCCGTGCCCCTCAGGGGACGCGTTACCCTGGTTGGGAACCCTGGACTAGAGGATGTCCACAGCCAAGACAATGAGATGCCTGCTCCTGCTCCTGGCAGCACGTCTCAGTCTGGAGCAAAACTGGAGTTTGGAAACATCTGAAAATGATGAGTTTATTGAGGTAACCAGTCATTCAGCTTGTTGTAGTACTGTAGTAGGACATTACTACAGGTATGTTGAACTCAGCACTTTATTATATGGTTTAGCTTAGGAGACTGGAGACTGCCACTACAGTCCTGTACATCGACAGAGAAGGTAACTACAGGTTTTACTACTTCATGTCCCTGTTTAAATGCTTTGACCAAAAGGATTAAATATTAGATTGTTACACTTGTTACTAACATTAGGACAAACACCTGTAAGTTGATTAAGGTGACTCTATAGCTTAATATACTTCCTATTTGTAAATGATTACCTTAGACATACGGTTCTCTAAAGCTTAGCTGTTTACTAATAACAGCATGAACTAATGTTAAAATGTATGGAATATGGAGTGCTACTGTTTCTGCATAAACATTTCACATGCAAATAAGGCCACTCGCATAGAAGAGTCATTTGCCATAACTTGATGTGTTCTGTCAGAGTCCAATGGTTGGCGTCCCACTGGCTACATTGTCCAGATTCTAGTAAACACCTCTGATGTGGAGCCTCTCAGACGTCTACAGGACAGCGTGGAGCTCCCTGTATACAGCTATACCCTCACTGACACCCCCAGTGAGGGTGTCTACGACCTCACTCACATCACTGACATTAGCACCACCACAGGTTAGCCATCTATGAGTTTTAAAGCTGGAGTAACTGATCACTGGTGTTAGCAGTAGGAAGGTCGTGTTAGCAATAGGAAGGTGGAGTTAGGGTGGTGTTAGCAGTAGGAAGTTGCGGTTAGCAGTAGGAAGGTGGTGTTAGGGTGGAGTTAGCAGTAGGAAGGTGGGTAAGGGTGTTGTTAGCAGTAGGAAGGTGGTGTTAGGGTGGGGTTAGCTGTAGGAAGGTGGAGTTAGCAGTAGGAAGGTGGTGTTAGGGTGGCGTTAAGGTGTTAT